>JAGVSP010002396.1:0-29646 GCA_022494985.1 Micrasema minimum | reverse complement strand
GGTTAATTACCAAATTCTCTTAAAACAATTAAAGTAGTAAAACCTCTCCGGTAACCTGACTGGTTTTACTCGTAAAACTAAAAACATTACACTGATAGGAACTTTCGTTGTATGAAAGACTTTAGTAGGCTATTCTATAATAAAACTCTCGGAATAACCGTTTAACTAATCTTTCATAAAGTTATAGAGTAAATGTGGTTTTTTTTATTAGCTTTTACTGGTATTATTAGATTGGTTTAAAATTAAAAAATACAAATTGCAAGTTTTTGACCTGGATTCATTAGATAAAGCGTCAAGATAAATGCACTTAAACTTTACGTTCAACTGAAGATGATTTAAATTAAAATTACATAACAAGTATAAAAAATCTTTTAGCATTTACTTATTTAATCTATTTTGGTAAAGTTTAATTTATGTATATCTAAAATTCTGAAACACCTGATTTACTAAATACAAAGTAAATATTTAAAAAATAATATTTTACATTAAATAGTACGTAATAGAAAGTTTAAAATAATCTAGTAAAATCGGTATATAACATTTAGTGTGTGTAAAAATACTAACTTGTAGATAACATTCCTTTCCAAACTTCTCCTCTATGTTGATATGTCAATTGTGATTAATTTATTAATTGAAATAGTATTTGGCGGCCTCCGTAGCGTAATGGCTAAGACGCTGGACTCACGATACGGAGGTTCCGGGTTCGATTCCCGGTGAGAACTCAAAAAATCAAAAGTGATTTTTCTCAAGCCTGGGTGTTGTGTGACGTTGTTCCCTCTGTAATTGGGGCCTCCTGGCCTGTTGAGGTGGTTAAAAAAAAAAAAAAAATAAAAAAAAAAAAACTTTTGACCACTGTAAAACATTACTTGTATTTTTTTATATTGCACCACGTTAAATTTTGTAAGAGAGGATTATAATGATTTCGTAAATCAATTATTCATTTTAGCGTTTTATACACCCACAAAGCTACGCCAGGGATTAGGCATATTTTTATATAGGTACCATTAAAATATTAGCTGGAATCGTCATCTTAATCTGACTTGTAAATCTGATGATGACAAATACATGTCCCGGAGTCTGTGTTAGTGATTGAAACCACGTCAAAGAGAATCAGTGTCGCGTATAATACATAATTCTATCAAATCACTAAAAACACTCGGATATTCTGGGCCCTTAGATCGGACATAGTCTTAGGAATCCCACCCAGCAAGAAGGTAAACGAGTTATCGAGGAAGTCGATTTTAGGCATAATGTAAATATTCAACTGACTAAAAACTAATTAAAAAATTACACCGTTTTGGTGAAAATAAACAGCGTCTCATAATGTAGCGGCCATACTGATATTTACTGGTATCTCAGGGAAACTAATGAAGATTCTAATAACGTAATCGGAAAATATTGATAAACGTTTTAATGTACTATTAACGTTTGAAGTCTAAAGCGTTCGTACTTTTATTTTAGTAAAAATGTTTAAAGGTTTTTGTGATTTAGATGATTTTGGAGGGAAAGCGATGATTACTACTTTTATGTTATTTTATATATCACAAATATATTTTTTATTAACTAAACAAAAAAAAAGAATAGTTTATGCAATCTGAAAAAACGGGCACACATATTATTATTTACTACCACTACAACTATCCAGCCTTACATATTTTGGAAAGTTAAATTTATTTTTAAAATGAAAGTGACTTAAAGTAGAAAAGTCGTGTTAGAGTGGGTTTTTCTATCCTTTTTATTACTTCCTTCTTTTGCCAAAAGTTTATACCTTATCAGCTATGTTTAAGTTTATATCGTAAAAGTTAACAAGGCTTACCTCTGTCAGTTGCGATGATAGGAAACTCATAAACGTTTCTCGTTTCATAGTCCAGTTGGTTGGCAATGCAGATCTCTCCAGTGCCCGACTTCACCTCGAACTCGTTCATCTTCCCGAATCCCTCTCCGAGGGTGTAATTTACCATGGAGTTGACTCCGCAGTCAGGGTCTGTAGCAGAAACCTGAAAAAAGAAAAAAGTAAGTTATTATTATTATTCAGATATCATGAAATATTTTAGAGAGTAAGACTGATCGTCTTGGCTTTATGAACAAATTATGCAGAGTCACTGCACTTGGTGCACCAATATAGTGCCCTAAGCACCATTAGGTGTGGATAAGAAAAAGTAGTAGTATCAGTAAAGTGTAATAATCGAATCCTCGTGCTATAAAGATTCTTAAAATACTAATTATGCGTATAAATACGAGAAGTCTCGTAAGTCTACTTGTAATACACTTTTGGTATTATTAGACTAAATGCTGTTGAAATGCGATCTCTCAGGCGAATGTGTGGTAAGTTTATGTATGATAGGTGTACAAATGTCTAAATAAGAGCAGAGTGCAAGGCTGAGATAAGCATTATCGACAAAATTAAGAAAGGGCTTTTACGATGGTTTGGTCATGTGGAGCGAATGAGTGATGAAAGAACGGCCAAAAGAAGTTTAAATGCAAGTGTGCCTGGATGCAGAAGCCGAGGAAGGCCGAGAAAGACATAACATGACCAAGTACTTGAAAGTGGACATGTGAAAAGTCGGAATAATCGGCGTATGTGCATGAGAAGATGTATGAATGTAGAGGAAGCAAAGGAAGTATGTCAGGACAGAGTGGTATGGCTTTCTATCCTCTCTGCCTACCCCTACGGGGAAATGGCGTGATGGTAAGTAGTTAGTCAGTATTATTCATTCTCTTTTAACAAAGAACATGAACAAATGAAAATTTCATGTATGATACCAAAAGAAAAGTAGAAAAAAATCTGTTATCAATGAAATATTAAAGTCGGTGGTGTAAATAATAATATGTATAATAACACACTACTGCACTGTTAGGAGTGATTAATACATGATATAATTGTTTTATTTATTGTTATCGTCCATGCTTTCTGTGTTTAACAGCTATGTTGGCTGTAAAAAGTTTTCTAAAAAAACCAGAGAACCTAAATTTGCAAGTATCTATCATTGGAATTCCTGGTATTTCCACGCCACAATAATTAGATAATTTTAGAATACACATCAGTTGAAATATTAATTACCTAAAACATAATGGCAAATTACATTTCATATAATAACATCTAAACTGAAAGCTTCACCATACAATAATATATTTTAACATGTTCTAGAATATTAGCATCCATACACACAAGATATTATTTAATTGAAATTATTATTCAATCAGTCTCCAATCATCCGATTCCTAGAAACATTTACAATTTATTTAACAATGCGCATTTATCAAAGCGGAGCACTGCACTTGGTCTAGTACAAGTTACAGGTCATATACCTACTCGTAAACCTATGGAAATGTTTAACAATGAAACAAAACAATGATACAGCATTTTGTAAGGCAAAAAAGATGTTTATAATATATATATGAATTTAATTACATTTTATCGCCAAAGATAACACTTGTATTTTACACACGGTTTATTAATTTGATTTTGGATTAAATATGTACATTTATTTTGATATTTTAAGGTTTTTAAAATTTACAAATTTTGGCCCTAAAAATGTATTTATACCATTATGTGTACCCTTATCTGCACCTAATGATGGATGGGGCACGGTGTCAATGCTGATAAATGTTTGTATTAATACTAAACTCAATATTATCATGTGAATTGTTTCGTTGCTACATATAATAAAATTAAGAAAACTGTGCCTACCGGTTTATTTTGTAAAATGTGTGTACATTGTATTTAGAGAATTTCTAAAACGTTGTTCCAATAAATTTTTAAACAAAGTAAAGGAATCATTTCTCTATTTATTTATCACGTCTATAAGTACGAAAAATTCATTATAATTATTAAGTCAAAGTATGAAAATATTACTATTCTACTTCATTGGCCACGTTATTTAAATAATTGTACGAAGACATGCGATGCTCCACATCGTGAGTTACACGCTCCAAATTAAGGTAGAAAGCACCAATTTTCAACTATTAAGTGTTTGGATTCGAGATCTTAAAGAGTTAAAAGTACTCTGCATTTGCAAACCGGAGATCACGGATTCGTCGGTAATCATCAAATAATAAATTGATCAATCGGCATCAAGATATCGATAGCACTTAAAGTATTTATGTGTCCAATTCCTAGCGGCGCGGCATGGCAGAAGTCAAAAACTATTTTAAACCTATAAAGAATAACTGTCTTCATTATTTATGAGTTCTGTACAATTACCGTTGTAAATTTATAATAAGGTCAACTTATTGTCATCCAAGAACTATCCATCAATGTCAGCTACAAACCTTAATAGTTTTGTGTAGGTACTATTGAAAGGTTCTTTGAATATTTATCAACAATACAAAAGCCTTTAAAACACTCCCCAAATGCGTTGTAATTCCTAAAAACGGCAGATCAGCTAGGTATGCCTAAAAATTAACTGTTTTTAAGTCACAGACACAAATATTAATGAACTTTCAAATTCCTCGATATATATTTATATACATACTCTCGACATTAAAATTATATTTATTATTCACCCAATTGAATAAACGTGACTAGTGTATTATATGTTATGATTGCTTATACTATAATATATGATACTGTAGTTTATGTATCCATTATAATGTTCGCAATTAGTGATATGAGTATAATGAGCCATTTTTTTCTAGAACAAACAATAACCTCAATGAAGTCACTAAATGACTTATGCAATCAACTGAAATGGTGAGATCGGAGATTCTTTAAAATTCTTTTGTATATGTTGTAAGAAAAAATAGAATCATATAAACGTTATGTAATGTTATATAAGACGATTTTATTTTTACACTCGACAGTATTGATCACCAAAGACAGGGCAAAATTTATTAATCATATAATTTCTAGTGTTCTAGGCACGAACGAGTTAAAAATATTCGTAAAACGATTTATTTAAAAAAATAAAACACATTCTGAGATAATCTCACCGTTTTTGTCGTAGCTTAATTTTTCATTCTATGTATATTGTTGTTATTTCTTTATCTACATATTTACTACTATGTATGTTAACGGGGTGAATTGGCTGAAGCCGTAAATACTAATAAATACATAAATAATATATGTCTAATAATATGTCCATTTTAATTCGCGGAAAAAGGGTGAGGAATAAGTTTTACTTAAGTATCTGTATTCTAAAAAAATATGTTCAAATGATATATCTGCTAGAAACAAATATGTAGATACATTGAAATAATGGTAAAAACAAAAAATTAGATAATATTAACATTGAGATAAGTATGTTATTTGCACGATCGTTAGGTTAGCGTTTGGTTATTTTCACGATCCTTAGGTTAAATTTTCGAGTTTTTGAACTTAAAAATTTTATTCAAAATTAGCTAGCAGCGGGATTAAAAAAAGTCGAATCGTGTAAATTCGATTCACGAATGATATTAAATTTTGGAAATTACAGGGCAGGATCACACGAACGCAAGCGATTGGCAACCCAATGACTTTGATTAAGCGAAGACCCCCAGGAGATGGAATTGTTCACATCTCGGTTATAATACTAAGAACTTATCCGACCGAACCTTAAATTCACGATTTGAATAATTGCAACCTACTAAAATGGCCGATCATTTAATAGTGATGTGCATTGCCGATTATAGGAATATTGAATAATAGTCATGATCAAATCATATAAATTATTGAATTAAAATAAAAAGAGGTCGAATTAAAGAAATTATTGAATAATGTCGATTATCGTCGAATAATTTAATTTTTAAGCTTAAAAAAAATGATGCAAAAAATTTGCTTGCAAGGAATAATTTTCGCTTTAAAAAATTACCCTATCTGAAATTGATGACGAAATATTCAGTTATGTTTTTAAAATACATAGACTGTGAACATTAAAATATTTATAGGTATTTATTAAATTATTTAAAAAACCATAATGTGCATTAAAATTAAAAAATTAATACATACATAAAGAAAATACAATTAATACAATTTAAAGACACAATGTGTGTAAAAAAAAGCTCAAACTCGAACAACTACTATTAAAATTTCTATATTTGAATTACGCATTATAATTTTTATTAAATTTATCTTATGCACTATTGAATTGGACTCAAGACGTCTGAAAAAAGAGACAGGTATAAAATTATCACTAAAAACTGGTTATTTTATATTGTTTATGAACTCTATGCGACAACCGGGTTTGAACAAACAGAAGAACTGGTTATTTAATAATCGGCGCAACACTAGTTTAGGGTACATATTGTATACCAAAATGGCTAGAACTAAAGGTTTGCAGAGGCGGACACAGCCTTAAGGGCCAGTAACTATAAACTTTAGTTAGCCCTTCTCACTCATCTGGAGGCTATACCTACGCTCAAAGTTATCCTGATTACAAGGAATAAAATACTACTACTACATAGGTTGCCTTTTATGTTTCGGGATTGGACAATCCTAATGTTGCAAACTGACAACTGACACCTCTATCGTAAAGTTTGACATTTTTGAGGTCATGTGTATTCGGAATGTTTTGAGAAACGTGCGCTTTTTGTGTTGTTTACATTTACCTCAAAGATTCATCTACGCAAAAAAATATAATTAAATCGTGAACATTTTCGTGCGATTATTTTTCACAACTTTCGACGTGGATTAACTCAGCAACAGTGCATCGATGAACTTAATTTAACTTTTGACGATGAAGCTCCATCAAGGACCAGTGTTTATCGATGGTATGGCGAATTCACTCGAGGTCGTAGTTTACTCCAAGACGAACTTCGTGAAGGTCGTCCAAAATCAGCTGTTGTTCCGGAAAACATTGATGCTGTGCACGAATTAATTTTGGAAGATCGTCATGTGACATATCGTGAGATTGAGACAACTTTAGACATTAGTGGGACTAGCATACATTCAATATTGCACGAACATTTGACTGTCAAAAAAATTTGTTCGCGTTAGATCCCACACAATTTGTCAATTGCTCAAAAACAGGCTCGTGTCGATTGGTCGAAAGAAATGCTCAAAAAATACGATCGCGGTGCTTCGAAACACGTCTATGACATCGTGATAGGTGACGAATTGTGGATCTACGCGTATGAGCTCGAAAATAAACAGCAGTCGACTGTATGGGTGTTTCAAGATGAGCCAAACCATACAAAAGTTGTTCGCGCACGAAGCACTTCCAAGCAAATGGTGGCCTGTTTTTTCGGAAAAACTGGACATGTCGCAACCATACCACTGGAACAACGCAGAACAGTTAATTTTGAGTGGTACACAACCGTTTGTTTGCCAGTTGTCTTCCAAGAAATCAGAAAAACCAACCCTCGTAGGCGGATCACTCTTCACCACTACAATGCGAGCTCTCACACATTGGCTCAAACAACTGCATTTTTCAACATTCAAAACATCGATCTGATGGGTCATCCACCGTATAGTCCTGACTTGGCACCTAATGACTTCTTTTTATTCCCGAACGCAAAAAATAAAACTGAGAGGTCAATTTTTCGACACCTGAAGACGCTGTTGATGCGTTCAGAACGCATGTTTTGGAGATACCTCAATCAGAGTGGCAAAAGTGCTTCGACAATTGGTTCAAACGCATGCAAAAGTATATATATCTTTAGGGGGAGTATTTTGAAAAACAATAAAGCGATTTTTGATAATTAATATTTGTTTTTGTTCCTTAATCCCGAAACATAAAAGGCAACCCTCGTACTACTATTACTACTCTTCATAATATGCATCTAGTGGTACATAGGGCACTGCATTGGTACACTAAGTGCAGTTAATTCTGATATTTTTCAATTCAAGGTTTTATGGTTCATGTTCTTTGTAAAAAGAGAATGAATAATACTGACTAACTAACTAACCATCACACCATTTCGCCGAAGGGGTAGACAGAGAGGATAGAACGCCACACCTCTCTGTCCTGGCATACTTCTCTTGCTTCCTCTACATTCATACATCTTCTCAAGCACATACGCCGATTATTCCGACTTTTCACATGTCCACTTTCAAGTACTTGTCGTACTTGGTCATGCCATGTATTTTTCGCCCTTCCTCAGCTTCTACATCCAGGCACACTTGCATTTAAACTTCTTTTAGCCGTTCTTTCATCACTCATTCGCTCCACATGACCAAACCATCGTAAAAGCCCTTTCTTAATTTTTCGATAATGCTTATCTCAGCCTTGCACTCTACTCTAATTTCGACATTTGTACACCTATCATACATAGTCTTACCACACATTCGCCTGAGAGATCGCATTTCAACAGCATTTAGTCTACTTGCATCCTTCTTTTTTCAACACCACGCTTCACTACCATATTATATAAGGGTTGGTACCAGAACTCCATTATGCACTGCCAATTTAGCCTCTTTTGATAAACACTTATTAGATACTACCGACTTTAAGGCACCATTAAGGCAAGGCATACACTATATATTTTTGCATATTGACTATTTTTAACAGAGAACTAAAATTACTCGTATGAAATTCAATATGAATAGTAAATAGTGTACCTGTGTTTTATGGCATATCATCAAAGGAAATTATATTTCTCAATCCACGAGTTATAAACATCTGATCTCAAGCTCCGCAGAGCTTTTAGCGTGTCCATTAATATGTTAAATGAGGCTAGGATTTCACAAAGCCGAGTGCAATTGGTACATGAGGTGTGATAAATTAATAATGATCGCCTACATTGTGTGAAGTGTTAAGGATTCTTGGTAAAAATAGAAAGTAATTAACCTCATATCAACCAGTGGCTGAACCAAGGTTTTAGGTAGGTACTGAGGTTTTATGTCACCTGGATCGCCGTATGAGGCAGGTCGTATCGAAAGTCGAATTATCCAACTACAAGAAATATATATTTATATAGTTTTTCTCTAAATTGAAATCTTATTGTGTTTCATCGTTAATGCGCGTAATATTCATATTTAACTTCGTACTCAATTTTCTCAAAAGCTATAAAAAAAAAAAAAATAATAAAAATTAAAAAAAATACGATACTTATTATGTTGTACAAGTGTATTATTTTATATGAACCTTGGAGGCTTGCACTCACAAAAACTGCAAATGTCTATGACTGCTAATAAATCTTTTCTAAAGCCCGCTATATATGGGACAGTTTACTACACAGTTTTCTGTGCAGTCTGAAAACGGTCCCGTATAAAGCTAAAACTGCATGAAAAACTGTGTGCTAGTGTCAGATTTAAGCTTACATGACAGTCAATGTTTTTTATGTAAACGTTTAAGTAGACATTGGTTTATTGTATGCTTTTAAATACGTAAAAAACCAATAACATATTTACATTATTAGCTAAATATACAATTTCCTGAGAGCAAACATACGATAATAACTTACAATCGCGTTTCAAAAATACACATATTTAGCGTGTCTTTTGACAGAAGTTTGACAGACTGCACAGTTTTCTGAACAAGAAACTGTGTAGTTTTCTGAACAAGAAACTGTCCCATATAAAGCGGGCATAAGAGTAAATAATGTAACACTTTACACTTTTCACTATTATTTAAAGGCAATAAATTGTAAAAGACGTGTTATGATACAATCTGCTTCATATGCAAGTGTCGGGATTCGATTACCGGACGAGGCGTCATTTGTTTCAGTGACGTCAGTTCGATCGGCGGGGGCGATCGATCATCTCCACCCCTCCCCCTTCCCTACCCCCGCCGCCCCTGACCAGCAGAGGGTCGTGTGAGTTCTTATCGTAGGATTTATCTCGCCTTAACACATTCCAGCGAAGGGAAAAATGATTAATTAAATGAGAAATAAGCGCCTTGTCAACAATAGGGTGGCTCGGCGATGGCAGTTAGGGTAACAATGTGTTTTGCGATAGCTGAAAAATTATATCATTTGTATTTATTTTTAGGTTGGGTTGTTTAAAATGGCGGCTCACGCGTCTGCCCCCAAGGTCGAAAGCTTGGATTTTTATAATATGTGAAAATTGTTTACTCTCACCTTTTGTACAGCAAAGGCTATTGCATATCACCACAGACTGGACTATAGATAGTAGTTTGTAATGCAGTATGTGATATTATTTTCATAGCATTTTGGCTGTCCACAAATCCGAATTATCATTTTGAAAACAATGACATTTCTAACGATGGACTCAGGTGCAGCCTTAAGAAAAATACAAAACTATGCCGACAGTGGAAAGGAAAAAGTTACTTATAAAAACGGGGAAATAAAATAATAAAACGCGAAATGCATATAAACGGTAGATACTTACCGTACAATATTACGCAGTTGCAGTGCAATAATACTTTAAACTTTTACTGCATTTATTGTATCCACAAGATATTTATGAAACCCACACCTGAAACCGGCTCACCGAAGACCAAATAAACCCACAAAATGCGTCAAAAAGTATCACCTTTGAGGCAAAACCACGATGCGATCGATTCACTTGAGGAGCGTTTTCACAAAGTAATATTTTATTTAGATTTTAAATTGCTTTAAAAACGTAAGATATACAAACACATTTTGAGATGTATCCTTTAACTTTCTGTGTAAAACAATTACCACGGGATTGACTGTATTGATTATTCCTTTTTTTCATAAGTATGTATTTTAAACTAATTAAAACGATATCAAATCTCAACGGAAGTATATTTAAAAAATAAATAAATTACGTTTAGATGTATGTGAATTTTAGCAAGTATTTTTGTATGCATAAACATTATTAATTTCAAAATCATTTAAATTATGAAATAAAATTTTAAGACTTTGTAATTTTAAGTTAAGTTTGAAACCGTTAAAGGTGGCGCAATAAACAATAAATAATAGTAAATAAACAGGTAAAAATTGTGCTTTTATGGAAATGTTTTAAATACTACTCCCCCTTACCCATAAGAAACTGCATTGGTACACTAAGTACCTACAGTGAATCTTGAACAATGTTGCATGACGCCAAGATGAACAGTCTTACGATTCAGCGCCAGTCTAAAGTATCGTAAATAATTATTTTTACGTGAAAATCACATTCAAATAAATATTTCATATTAACCATCCATCGGTAGTCGAACCCGCGACCTCGTGCATGCCAGCCCAATGCCCTACCACTACACACAAGGCGGACACTATTATACTACAACGGCGAAATTTAAAACAGCGATAAAATTTAAAAAAAATAAAACTTGCGTCTAAACTCGAGTTTACAAAAAAAACAAACAAAAGCATATAATTTAACTTGTATACTGCGCATTGCCATGGCTTTGTGAGCTGGATATCGAGACTGGAGGAAAGTGTATCGAGATCATGCGAGTAAGGGTTATCACTTAGGTAATTATTATTAATTAATTCATTAATATTTCTAAACGGATTAAAAAAACTTGAAAACTGTTGTTAATGTGTCTGCGTACTTTTAAACGTATTTCAATAGAAACGTTCTAAAAGAAGCCCCTCATTAATACACAATGTTGTATAAAAAAATACTTTTACTACTTTATGTAGCAATTTGTAAAAATATTTTTTTAATCATTACAATAAGGTAATTTCCCATATTTTTACTTGTTATTAAGATATGCATAACTGAAATTGAGCCCGGTATCTTCGTGTTGTAGTTCCAGCGTCTTAACCATTACGAATTATGGAAAATAGTCCAGTTCAATCAATTTGAACCCTTTGTAACACATGTGAAATTCATAAAATTCGCATAACACTCATCGTAAGGAATGGGTTGGTACTAGCCCACTACTTTTGCAAGTTGTTCTGTATTTTGTCCGTATAAAATGATCCTTACTCATACACTCACTCCATCATGCATCAATATTTTGTTGAATGTTAAATGAACTTTTTTTGCTTTTAACTTTGTTCTTTAAGAAACAAAATACGTCTGCACTTTGATGAGGCATGGAAAAATCAGTCAGTATTTTTTATACAGATACAGAAGCTTCGCTAATTTTTTATGTTTATCAAGTTTATACGCCACAATAAAACTAAATTCTGTCCCAATAAAAGGGAAAACACACGAAAAGGACAGCCACCAGGACGACCTTTGCAGGCTATAATATATTTATAATAATATTAAGCCAACAGCTTATGCAGGTATCGAACTAACATTCTACCAACTTTTGACCAACCAACCACCTTTCGTGGGCGTTCGGGTCGACGCGCTAAGCTAACATGGCCGTAATTAGTGGATTTTATGGATAGTTGTTGATTGCTATCGTGTCCTGATCCTTATATCCCCCTCTCTTACAACATATCCTTTCAGCATTTTATTTAACTTATTTAACGCGTCATCCTTCTTTTCCTTTACCTTGTTCTATACCTACATATCTCTTGACACTGGGACCGGTTGACGTCTCTTATTTGTCCTTTTTTTATTCTTCTCTTGACACATGGTCATTAATGCATCGAGGTGTGAAAATGAGTGGGAAAAATGCATTCGAGTGAATTAAATTTGAGGTTTTTATTAAAGACGATTTTTTGTGTCCACTGAGCAGATAGCTGGTAATGACGATAGTATTTTTTTTTCTAAATTAAATAGATTATCACCTATTACCGCTGCTTTTGCATTTGGATATTATTCATTTATAAATCATTAGACTGGACAATTGGGTAAATTTTACATCTAATAAACTTGTGGTATAGTATTTCGTACCAAGAAGTTATTAGACTTTGTTGTTTTAATTAAACATTTGAAAAATAGTAAACTCAGTTACGAGTACAGGCAAACAGTTATAAAACAGATTAATATTAATATTCTAGTTGATTGTTCTGTCAAATACATACATACACAGATTTATAATTGATATATAAATGTATTACATTGTAATTATTTCATTATAACGTTAAAAAAATTGTGTGAACTCAATAAAAATAAGAACAAAAATAAACACTACATACTTGAATAAAAAAGGCCTAAGTGCCATATAAATTTAAAGAGTCATTTTTGAGCATTCGTTTACTACGTACGCCAATAAAATTAAACTAATAAAGCTATTAGGATTTCACACTTGGAGTACCTACCTATCATGTGCCCTACGCATAATCAGGTTCCAAATACTCGCTTAAAACAGAAACGTTTTGTTTTTTCAAATGCATAAGACAACATAGTAAAATTTCGGCAAAAGGCTTATTGCAAGCATTTGACGTTGAAAGCACTTAACTCCTGTTGTAATACAAGTTGTAAATGAAAGATTTTTTGTTATATACATAATATATCGGCTCAAAAGAGGAGATGCGACAAAGATAAAGTTGACAAATACTTTTAATGTAAGCTTTATTAGAAGAAAATATCCTTGAAAATAAATAATGCAATTGTATAATAATTAAAAGCGTCCTTCACTGCAAATCAACATTCCAATAAGGCTTGAAACCTGATTACATTCCATAAACGCACATTTCGCATACAAATGAATCGGTTAACCTTTCATTGTATGGTTAACGATATGTTCTTCGTGTTTCTTGACTATAAAGTAGGATAAAGAAATAAAAAAAGGATGTTTAAATTATGAACAAGTAATTAAACATAACATAGGAAAGGCATGTGAGAAAATTTTAATTTGTTTCACATAAGTGGTAATGTGATTTATTACATATATACAACTATTTCTCATTTTAATTCAATGTATCGTAACACTTAAATTATAGTTTATGATGTATGCAAATATTTCAATTTTGGAGATAGTCGGAAAAAACTGCCAGAAACAAGCTGTAATAGAGTGTCGAACTAAGGGATTCTAATTTTAAGTAATACTTTAAAATTTTAACATTTTACCGAAATGTAGAATTTCATGACAGAATATTGATTATAACACGATTTTACGCATTATGTGTATGTGCATTTTACACACAAATGTTAAATGAATTATTTTACCTAAATAATACGATTTTTCGAAAATGTCACTATTATCCAACATTTACATAGACTGATCAGGAAATGAGTAAAAAAATATCAACATGAGTTCTACGCAAACAAATAAAATTTTCATAAAAAATTATGTACAGAGATATTATACGCGTTTTATAATGAATTAATAATCATTGCAAATAATTATTTGGTGACATACTTATTAATAAAATTTCGCACTTAGGCAATCTAGAAAAATCTACTCTGTAACCATGGTAATACGAATTTATATCAAATTGATTTGCATCAGTTTTTTTTTAAAACGACCAAATCTTTAAGATTCATCGCTGATAAAACCACGCTGAAACAATATGATAAAAGGCTCGGTTAATGTTGTTTTCTGGAAAATTATTGCGATTCAAAGGCATAAAGATCTCCTGAAGCAGGTTTCAACATTGTCTGCATGTCATGGATCTCTGTATTACATGTTTATAGGAGCTCAGCGCGGGTGTACCGGGGAATAAAGGCATCGTGTCATACGAATAAACAGATAAAACAAAGCTCGTTGCGTATTTAATAGACTGCTGAGTATGTGACCTGCCTAGTGAGTGGGATATAAAGAGATCCTTCACTCGGTGAACCTACAATGTACTAGAGATAAAATATGAATTTTAAGTTAATGTGTGTTTATAAATATTAAGGAAAATTGTTAATATTGATAATATTTAACATTTTCAGTGGGTAATCAAATACAAAAGCTATCAAGAAAGCCATCGTATTGACACACAATTATTGAACAAAGCAGTTGATACATGGTGTAACAAAACTCGTAATAAAACTCGAAAACTGGTGAATCTAGATCATATTTGGAGTCGAACGTGTAATATGACTTTTTAATCCGAACTTGAAATAATTTTTTTTCTTTTCATAAAAGCTTTCATAAGTATGGCACATTAAGTGGAATAACACAAATACTTGTAAAAATGCGGTTTTTTATTTTGTTTTCTTCGTGGATAGTATTAATTTGACTAAATAAATGATATTTTACAACAATTTGCAAAAATTTATCGAAAAAAATCTTCGTACTTAATTTTCTCGAAAACCATGAGTCAAATCAAAAAAATTTATTCCATAAAATCGACTCCAAATATAACGTAGATTCACTGGTTTCCCGCTTGAACATCGAGTTTTGTTAAATCAAATCGTCGATTTTGTAGAAAGAAAACTATGAACGAAAAATTATTTCATCTACTGAAAGTACCAACATCGATAAGTGATATTTAATGAAAAGGAATGCACCAATATATTAGATTATATTCACAATATTAAAATTAATTCTCAAGGGTTTGGGCAGAGATCGATAACAAGCTGTACATAAAATAGTTAATAATATTACTCTGAAACTATGTAGTATGTATGAATCAAGGATGTAAAACCTTTTTTTGTTTTGCTTTTTCTATTCTGCTGTAGGAATACGTTCCAAAGAAGGTATTGCTCACAGGAGGTAAATGAGTGACATGTTGAATTAAAAAACAGCAAATCCGTCGCCATCTCAATTAGGAATATGTCTTGATTCCCATGATTGAAACAACAAAGATTTATGTGTTCCTAGTTGAAAACCTAGACTTTAAATAATTACATTCTAGTATTTCTCACATGAGCAAATAAAGGGGGAAATAACGTTAAAATAGAAGTAAAGAAGTAATCAGATTAGAAAATCTATGCAATCTTATGATATTTTTACATATTACCGCGAGTAAATATTTTTATGACAAAAACAAAGATAAATGATGTGTGAATGAAAAAATCAATTAAAGAGACGAATAAATAATCAGATCAAACTTAACCCAAGCCTTGATTAGTTAATAACATAAATTAATACATATTATCAAATAAATGCTTACAGCAGACAGAACTTTTATTGCCTTTTTTAAATCTACAAATATTATCCTCTAAGGACAAAAACGTTGAAAATAAGTAATAATACTTACGTATTTAAAAGTTTATATTTTTAATTAAGCTGTCAGCAATAATGATATTTTTCTGATTGATTTGAAACTTGCAGGGAATCTCTATATTATAAGTATTTATATTAATATATCCGTCTTTGGACTTACACGATAATATAATATAGAAATCGCACAGTACACGTATGTGTAAAAAATAAATAACATTCGTTCCATATTTTTCTATGGGGTAGGAATGACAGACAGAAATACCATATCGTTCAAATATGCGCTAATGAGGAAAACACTTCATTGGCACGTTGCAGAAAGGTATGTATTCATTCGTTTTACAGATTTTCATGTTTGAGGTACTTTTGCGTAACACCCTTCATTTTAGCTTCTTTTTATAATAAGTCTGTAAATAGGCAAGTATAGAAATATTATGGCAGCGTTATATGAAAGTTGAAACAATCTTGTCAATGCGGCCTTATTTCATCTAAAGATAAATAATATTAGGTCCTTACATATGAAATTGGCGTTTTGCCGTACTAGCAACTTTGATCTCAAATATCTTCTCTTTGGTTGGGAATTCCAAATTCAAATTTATACAGCTATTTACTCAAGTATTTGTGTTTCGAAAATTATAATTCATTTGTTTTTTCCTCAATTGTTTTTTTACTTTGCGTCACTCAGTTTACAAAATGGAAAACTTGAAATATCGCGTTATTTACGAGTACGAGTTCCACCGTGGCACCAGTGCTGCAGAAACGGCTCGAAGGATTAATGATGTATATGGCGACGGTGCGCAAAAGAAAACACAGTGCGTTTTTGGTTCCAACGTTTTCGTTCTGGAAATTTCGACCTGCAGAACAAGCCCTGTGGACGGCCGGAGACCAAAGTTGATAATGAAGAATTAAAGGCTATTGTGGAAGCGGATCCATCGCAAACCACGTCCGAGTTAGCTGCAGGCTGCGGTGTTAGTGATAAAACTGTTTTAATCCACTTGAGGCAAATTGGGAAGGTGAAAAAGCTTAAAAGGTGGGTACCTCACGAATTGAGTGAAGCAAATCTAGCAAAAGCTAGACCACACACTGCACAACAGACGGCTTCCAAATTAGAAGAGCTTCAATTGGAATGTCTAAGACATCCACCGTACTCTCCGGACCTTGCCCCAACAGATTACTATTTTTTTCGAAATTGGGATAACTTCTTGCAAGGGATAAAATTCAACTCCGATGGAGCAGTCCAAACCGACTTCAAAGATTTTATTGATTCCCGTCCGAATGGTTATTTTAGTAAAGGGATCGATGAACTACCTATGAGATGGCAAAAGTGCATAGATAGCAACGGTACATACTTTGATTAAATAAATATATTATATTAAAAAAAAAATCAACTTTATGTTCTTCCCATACAAAACGCCAATTTCATATGTAAGGACCTAATATAAGTTCGATTAGTAACTTCTAAGGCCTATAAAACTAATTTTGGGAATAGATCCTGAAACCGCCAGAGTGTTTTTGAAAAATATAATTTTCAATGCTATTTTAATTCATTGCGATAACCGGTTTTTGTGTAATAATTTAAATCTTGTTTCAAAGCCCTAACATCAACCATTAATAAATGCATTATTGTATGCAAATTTAGCCTTAAGTGATATGATCTCATGCATTTACTCTATAAAACGGGGTATCAGCCAAGAGAAAAGTTTCTAAAGCAGAACTTAGATAAATCTTATCAAATTAGTTCACCGACTCTTCGAAACTTTCGCCTAATCTATCGCGGTGACCGCAATATGCTTTCTGAAATAATTCAATTCCTAATGGATTGGGTTGAAATTATACAAATTTGTGATTAAACAAATTAGTTGGCGAGAAATATAACTGCGATATATTATTTTAACTCGAACGGGGCATCCGGTTACATACATATAAATATAATAATCGTGGCCTAAATATTAAGAAGAAGTACCTACCCGGTAATTTTCTACTTTGGTTTGTAATCAAGTGCACGTATAGATAATCATTAATCTACGTTTTGTTACATACCTTCTATATATATCAAGGTCACGTAGTCACGTATTCCCAAAAAAAAAATTTAATAACAATTTGGAGTAGGTAAATTATAAAAAAATATGTAGATGATAAAGATTTTTATTCTTAATTTTGATCTAAGCCTTAAGTTTTGTAGTATTAACAATATAATCGTATAAAACTTATTATGATTGTTTTGGAATTGTAAAATTTGTTGAATACGTATTTTTCACGATTAAACTTCTTTTACAAATCAGTATTTTAAAAGAAAAATCTCCATTGGTACTAGCATTTCTGAAAAATGCTCACATAGATACTAACGAAACTATTAGAACTAGGTACTATAAGTTTTCATATATTTTTTAGGTTAAAGTATTATCTACATAACTATCGATTAAATGTTTTTTTTTAAAATCCCCTAAAACAAACTTTGCTTTTGTGTACAGTAAAAGTATCAAATATTACTGGACTTTCAATAAAAAATACCTAAGTACATGTCCGAATTAACCTACTCAGATGTAGGAGTATAGTACGTAAGCATCCGTGCATTAACGTAGGTACGTAGTTTCAATATTAATGCCATTCCTAATAAGATATCGATATATTTCTTGTCTTACTGGTTGAACGATGCATTTGGTTGATATAACTGGGTAGTCGTTGGAATTTCAATGTGTGCTATGTGCGTCTATAAAGTAATTTATAGCAACTAACGATGGCAAGGCAGTAGCACGGATTCCCGCACAACGATAGAAACGTTTATGAAACTTGTGTTATCAATTATGTTACTTGTTATATGTTAGCTTTTTAGCTTGTACTCATAGATAATCCTTTGGCAAATCTTTATTATTATTATATATAACCTACACGTATAATCATTTAATGTTTAATATTACACAACGGATATTTACTCGGTTAAAACAAATACCGCCTTTATGACTCCTGCATCACACCTGTTCTCCTCTATAGCTGCGAATCGTAGCACCTAACCAGGCCCCAAGACAGCAGACTTCTGAGTTTTGAGAATAGGTGTCTTAGAAGAATTTTAGGTGTGCGGTGGTTTGACTTTGTCAGGAACACAGAGGTGAGGCAACGGACACAGTAACACTTAGTATCTACTGTCATCCGACGAAGGCGTTTCAGCTGGCTAGGCCATATACTACGTATGCTTCCCGAGAGCCTTAACCATGCTTGTCTATTTTACAAGGCATCAGGTTCTCGGCGTCCTGGTCGTCTACTGTTGACAATTCGTCGGCAGTTCGCGTCAGAGCTGCGGGACGTGGCCTTGACTTGGGAGGATGCACGGGAGCTAGAGGCCGATCGCTTGGCCTGGAGGCAGTTTGTAGATTCCATATGCTCCACATAGGGAGCGGATATGGTATGAAGAAGAAGAAGATAAAGTACTTCCATTATTTTTAACGTTCGTTGTTTTAATGAATAAGTAATATTTTATAACATATATTTCATGAAAATTACTATGAATCATAAGCAAAACTGTTCGTAAAATAAGGTAGCTCTGTGAGCGAAATCATATCTACATTTGAAAATGCACCCCATAAAAAGAGATTGATTGTTACATCTTTATCATTCGTCAGGTTTAAGTGGACTGTTTATATCGAACTCTACAGAGTCAGATCGGAAATAAAAATAAAACAAAAGAAAAACACAAAACACTTAAATAGGTATCCATAAATTTTAAGTACTGAAAGATACATCGTACTCCAACAAAATAAAAGCATAAAAACACCCCTTTAAAAAAAATATTTTGAAAAAATTTACGTTAGCTATGAAACTTGAATTGAGACAGTGCGAGCTCTATGTAAATTTCAGAAAGTATTTTTGGTAGTAAATTATATTATATTTTCGAGGTATCTTTCATAATAAATCGATATAAACAAGCGAAAGAGAAGTTCTGTTTATAGGGCTCTCAAGTATATAAACTGATAGTAGATATTTAGTTTCTAAAAAAAGTCTTTTACTGTGTGAAACCAACCCAGATACATAAATTATTAAGACTGCTTACCAGTACCTATCCATTTTTATACAGAATTTAATTTCTTAGCAGTAATTCATCTCTGTTTTCCTGACCATACCATATATTTACAAAACACCGTATTATTAATTATTATGCATGGTTTCCTTGTCAGTACATGTATAATATTTATGTCTTAATATAAGATGTTATTGTATACTACT
The DNA here is from genome assembly GCA_022494985.1 of Micrasema minimum. NCBI lineage: Eukaryota > Metazoa > Arthropoda > Insecta > Trichoptera > Brachycentridae > Micrasema > Micrasema minimum. The sequence continues at coordinate 9,700 of JAGVSP010002396.1, read as the reverse complement.
TGCACTCAGCCAAAATATTCAAAAAGAAATTAAAACGAATTTATAATTATTGTAACATTGATTAATTCGTTTTAAAGTGTGCTGTGAAATAAAATTAACGGTTAGGATCATCAAAATTATTGTTAAAAATAGAAAAATTATAATTTTTAGACAGCATAACTGATTTAAGACCAGGTTTAAACGGAATGATTTATTTCTCCCCAATTCAGGAGTAATTAAATATTAATTTAATTAGCAACCTCGACTAAAACAGGGAACGTTAGCTAAACTTCCTATGCTCTGTATTATTATAGAGAATATGTTATCATTTTTATAAATACTTAAAATTCACCACTATAATTGATTACATATATTTTATGGCGATTTAGTATAGGTAAATCTTATTAAAATTGTGTCTGTGTATTATTACACAATAAATATGAAAAATGAACACTTAACCCAGCCAATGACAGGTCATAAGCCCTGTAAACGCCTAGATATCCATATTCCCTTCAAGTTTCTCGTCTCTGTTGAGATGTCAAAATGAAAAATGTTATTACAGTCAATGCTTATAAGATAGAAAAAAAGGAAGACAACTTAATACGCTACGTACGTAATGAAGTATGCATACAATAAATAAACCAAGTTATTTCAGAGGTGTCGTTTAGTCGAAGATGTAAAATGTCGTAGGTTGAGAGGCTTGATAAATAAATCGTGCAATCAATGTGTCAATAATTTAAGTGTAGACTGAAACCAATACTATAGGTATGTAAATACAATTAGCCCACCGGACACCTGTAGCTGGTCTAAAGCTAAAGTAGTCATACAGGCTACTTTGTCGTTATTGAAAGTTGAAGGGAGGAGATAAGATTCACTTGAGATTTATGACGCCTCTACACTCCACAGAGGAGCTTAATAAAGTGACCAACACTAGTAAACGCTAATGGCTCGTGTGTCTCCACGATAGATGATGAATTATCAGCCCTTATCGAAAGTGTTTAGTGCTCCAACGACTGAATTAAATGTTATACCAAGAAGTTAATTATTTCATTTGACGTATGAATAAAAATAGGTATTTTCTTCGTTTAAAACCCAAATCTTTACTGCTATCTTTGATGAAATAGGTTATCCTAGGCGAGGGCATTGATATGTTGAGACAGATGGAAAGCAAAATAAATGAAGAATAAAAAAATGTATGAAATCATCCACCTATAGCAGAGAAAACATGCTATTAAGGTATGTGTACGAATTTTAGCTCATACTTCATTTTTCTAATATACAAATATGTATTTATGTACCTACATTGACCAACATTTATAAACCCTTTTTCTTACTAGGTATAACAATAATAAAAGTCTAGAAAAAGAGAAACCGTAAAACTTCTAGTATAACGTATTAGGTTATGTTTTCTTCATTACAATAAACTCAATCAATAAAAAAATCACAAGTTATGTCATACGATGGGAGATAAGATGAATGCGTCACATAATACTTGTAGTTAAACTTGATTATTCTTCCAAGATCATGATGATTATGATTGCTGTCAGTATAATTTTTGCACAGTTCATCTACTGCATGCACTCTCTAGTACCTAGTTACTTTGTATTTAGTAACATCATATTCCAGCATAATCAAATGACTCTTCTTCTGTCGCTCTCAGTGTACAAAATCACGGAGTTTGAACATAGCAATTCCCAGGATTAACTAAAAACTCCTAGAGGCTTTTGGATTCTAACTAGGGATTCAAGGAAATCTAGGGATGTAAAATCAGGATCTGGGGACTAATCTTAGAATACCTCGACACCAAAATTGTATAAATATTTTAGAAAAGCAAAAAAAAAGCGCTTATTACTCTGAAAGACTTCTGAAAATACATGAAATAATCGATTTTCTTACTAGCCAAAGGTACAAGTATCTTTCGTCTTTTATCAATAGAGAGCATCATAAATTTAGCTTCTCTGACAAAAATTAATATATTATGTACTTGCATTTATTAAAGAGTGCCTTTAAAAAAATTGTCTATTACAATAGTTTGCCGTTTTTTGCTAGATAGTGCTTTTTTGTGCTAAGAATTACAGATAGTAATCTATTTTACCATCATATATTTTTTTTAATGTCTTCTGTATTCCTTTGTTATTATATTGTTTCGATTACATAAATATTGTAACTTTTATTAAATTCTATATTTTTAAGTTAACAAATTAAGTTAACGGGTTGTCTTGCCGCAGCGCAGAGGGGCGGTTGCCGTTTCGCTAATATGTTCGCTTACTCTCGAGTATCGCGCACGATTTCGAAGTCGAACAACTCTAGCATAGGCACCTGAATAATCATATATATAATCCCACGTATTGAAATAAAAGTGTACACGCCACAGTCAGGCGCATCTGATCTCTTGTTTCATATCACAGACAAGTTTAATTACGAATCCTTTCATCGCAATGGCAAAAACTCGTCTTTTTGTTGTGTACTATTGCAAATTCAACAGGGTCGCATTAATCTCGCTCGCACTAGTGGGTACTGCTATTTTCTGTCTCACGTCTTTACCATCAATCTGTAAACGTGATTTGAACAACTTCCAACAATTTAATTGCCAGCTTTACTTAACATCTCGTAAAATGATGCATACAGAAACGATTGCGAAATGTTTTATACTAAAAGCCTGTTGCTCAATAATGTAAAGGATACAATATTTGTCCCAATAAATACAATTTGTACATTAATATATTCGTTAAAAAAACTACGTTTTATTATTGTTTTTATGTATATTTTTTGCTTCAACGCTTATGCATTAACCGAGCTTTAAGTTCCAACATATTTTGGATCAGTTCATTTTGTAGGCGGACAATAAATTACGCAAGTCAAAAAAAAGGTAATTCATAATAAGTGTTCCTAACGAATTAAGTTATGTAAATCTGCTGTAACAATATAATATAAATTAGTCAGTAAAAATTCACATTATATAAACATAATTTGAAGAACAGACAAACATGTGTTTTGATATTTCAATGTTAATTAAGAGATGGTATTTTTACGCCTTTTATCTCACATATTATCAAAATTTTGTACACAGACCAGTAGCAATCTGTAGTAAAACACGAACAAAATTTATTTATTTATTTTAAAACTTCATGTACAATTACATAGCAAGAGTACAGGGGCGTGCTTATTGCTTTTAAGCAATCTTTCAACCAGCCCTAAGTTATTTTTTGATAATTTTTTTGTACAAGATTAATATACTTACTAAAATATGACTCGGGAAATGGAAAAGAGGAAGGAAGGAAAGGGATAGGGAAGAGGATGAATGAAGGATGTTTTAAAGGTTTTAGGAGAGGTAGTTATTTATATGTAGATTTATAAGTACGTCGTTTATGGGTGTAATAATTTTTTGCACTTACGAATTATTCCGAATGTTGCATTTTTTCTAAGTGCAATATGAAAATACCTACGTATCATGTGTATTATCATTGTAATCATTAGCAGGAAGCAGTTGGTGAGTACTATTTTATATCAAATCAGCATTTGTATGGACAATGTTAGAAGACCAGCTAGTTAGCAATATTGGCGGACAGCGGAGTAGCCAACTTTGTCCGCGGGGCACCATAAGTCTTCGCGGCTCATCAGCTATTCAGTCGGCATCCCGGATCCCGCGGTAGATATGGATATGCCCCTAATTTGAGCCCGGACGCCGACCTCGAACCGAGCCCCTAATAGCCCGCCTCTTTAATAATTACATTTTGTCTCGTATCAATGGACTACCGAATATTGTAAAATATCAGTATATTAAGTAGTTTGAAGCAGGGTTAAAAAACTTGAAAACCAAAAATTTAGTGTGAAATTATCTCAAATAATTTAAGCGACCAATCGTAAAATTTTAATAATATTATCTATTTCAGATGCACTACAGTTAAACATTTAAATTTACAACAAGAAGTTCAACATACATTACGCTGTTACTACCAAACAGTCAAAATAAAATAAAATTGAATAAAAAACTAACGTATAGGTGATAACCTAAATTTTAATCCTTTTTACTCCAATTTGGTGATATATTATCCACAGATGTTCCTCTCCCTATTCTTAAAAACTGTAACTAATAAGCCAATATTGTATAAAATAAGATGTAAATGTTTTAACGCCACAGTTTGATAATGCCCTTACAAGGCGAAACAATTGTCACTAACTAGATAATAAAATCACGTAGAACCAAAAAAATCCTTTTTTTTGGTTTTAACATAAGATATCATGGAGTTCTACAAAATAAATGCCATATCAATCAATATATTATGGAGATACAAGGTTCGGTCTTGTTACCCAGAAAAAATAAAGCTCAAATTCTTTCCTTGATTGCATCAATTTATGTTAAATTATTAATCATAAGTTAAGATATTTCATTTGACACACAAACTAGATGAGCAAATTCTTTACCCATAATATTACAAAACTATTGATGATGCCATACTGAAGTATTTTTTATTTCAGCATTAAAATTAGTTCACTCGGAGAAGTAAACATTTTGCGAACCCGAACTCGAGCGTTGAAGGTAGAGCCACCGGTTTCTATAGAAGCCTATACAATGGAGGCGTTTGTGCTTATAAAATAATATGACCAAACTTCACCCACAGAAAAGGCACGTGCAATAATGAAAACATTAATAACCTAACATGATTCAAACACAACAATGTCTTTATATATTTTTTAAAGCATCCAAACGAGTGTTGATTGAATATTTAACGGAGAAAAACATGTACATTGTTTGAATTTTTTTACACAGCTAATTGCTGCTAGAAAACAAAAATGGTGATCGTCAAATACCAATACTAATAAGTAAAAATCGTTATCGAACGTGCAGCTTTTGATTTTTAGCAATCCGACGTTCTTTATAATAAAATAAAACAAAGGTTATTTATTCATTAATAAGGTCCCTGACATAATATATATATTAATTACAGACGTACGTAAATACAAGTAAAATTAGTTTTAAATATCTTCTTTACTAGGTAATGTATTTCGCACCTGTATCTGAGAAGATATTTTGTTCATCATACCATATCCGCTCCCTATGTGGAGCATATGGAATCCACAAACTGCCTCCAGGCCAAGCGATCGGCCGCCAGCTCCCGTGCATCCTCCCAAGTCGAGTCCACGTCCCGCAGCTCTGACGCAAACTGCCGACGAATTGTCAACAGTGGACGACCAGGACGCCGAGAACCTGATGCTTTGTAAAATAGGCAAGCATGGTTAAGGTGTCTTAGAAGAATTTTAGGTGTTAGGTGGTTTGACTTTGTATGGAACACAGAGGAGAGGCAACGGACACAGCAACCCTTGGTATCTTCTGTCATCCGGCGAAGGCGTTACGGCTGGCTAGGCCATATACTACGTATGCCTCCCAAAAGATATTTTGTTAGTTGATAAAAACGTCATAATGAGTTATTTTGACTTTTTACAATATTTGCACATATTTAAAATTGTACATTACTGTTTTCGATGAAGCCAAAGCGACTTGGGCTTCAAAATAGGAATGGAGTGCCTAGTGGCGGAGGTGAAGTGGGGATTCAAACCAGGGATCTCTAGACTCAGAGACCATGACGCCATCACTAGGCCACTGCAGGTTCATATGACATGACATCATATTTTATAATTAGTATAATATTATTTTTAAAAAAATATTATTTTATCTTATTATATTATCTTCTTTACAGTTTGTTATTACTATTTTCCAATATTTCATTTTCAATTGCTAAGAGCTTTTGTAAAACAAAATAATTTAAAATAAGAATTGGTCGCAGCCCATTGCAGAAAGTGCATAAGTGGCCCGGAGCTATGCTACCGTTGGGAACTCCCTCACTGCCCTGTGACCATGTTACGCTTTACAAATCAGTCCCGGCCGAGAAACGAACCTGATACTTGATACGTGAACGGTCCTCTTCCCAATCGGCTACGAAAATCTCACAATGGCGCGGGATGAAAATCAATTTGGATCTGTCAATCAGCTATGAATTAACTGATTAGTAAAATTAGTTTGTATTTTTATATGACATTATGAAAATGCACTTTCACGGAAACAAAGTTTGATTTTTTATAGCGTAAATTCGAAATACAAATAATTATGAATATTTTATTTTACATGGGATGTTCTTGCTGGATGTAGAAGCTGAGGAAGGCCGAGAAAGATATGGCATGATCAAGTACGACAAGTACTTGAAAGTGGCCAGGTGAAGAGCTGGAATAATCGGCGTGTGTGCATGAGAAGATGTATGAATGTAGAGAAAGCGAAGGAAGTGTGTCAGGATTAGAGTGGTATGACGTTCTATCCTCTCTGCCTACCCCTACGGGGAAATAACGTGATCGTAAGTTCGTTAGTTTTCGTTCTTGCTTCTAGGGTAGAAGAAAGAAAAATGATTGTGTTAATTTTGAATATCTAAATTTCGTAACAAAAAACTCATTTGTACATAATATAATACATAAGTTGTTCGGATAACATGCAAAAAAATACTTACATTTTAAAGCCGTTTTGAGAGAGATTTTTTATTACTCACGAAATCAGATGGTTTGTTATTTGAGACGTATTTTATAACGAGAACCTATTCTAGAAGAAACTTAACACCTTTAAAAAAACGTATAAAGTGTAAATAAAGATCAACTAATAATTATGCTGTTTAAGTTTGAAAATTATTTGAATTCATAATATTTATGACGCCACTGTGCTTGAACAGACCAGAATACGAAAAATATTAATTACCCACCTTTGATGCTTATAACACGTATAAAAATATTAAATCCGAGTAAAACAAGATGTTTAATATGGTTCCCGAACCAAACCATCCTAATTTTGCACAAATACCTGTATGGCACAATATAAATACTCTGTCAACAAGTTCAAATTAGCCTCTAAAAAAGTGTTTTTTAGATTTAAGAGTACGATAGTAAAACGGTGTGTTTGTGTAAACACAGTTTTCACAGATTTTATTACGTTAGACGCAGATTACAGATAAAAAACAAAAGACAGTCTCATTTAAATCCTGGCGAATGGAAAAATATACAAAAACTTGAAATAGCATTGTTCATTGTCATAAATTTACCATTTCAAAGACAAAGATCATATTTTTCTAGATTATTAAGCCATGTCTTGCTTATGAAAAAGCTTGAATGAAAAAAACGACAAAAAAAAACAAACTTAATCTGTATCCTGAAAACTGTGGAAATCTGAGAATCATGATAGCGTTTAAAAGATATCACAGATTTTTTTCTCATTTTTCAGTAAATGTGATGATAATTTTTTGTAACATTTTAATTGTAACATTTTAATTGTAATTTTGTAACATGTTATTTACCCCAAATCAAGTGACGTATAATAAAAACTAAAATTCAAAATGTATGCGTGTATATGAAATATTTGAGTATTTCCTAAATATAATTCAATGAAATATGACTAAAGTTTATCGCAGTACGAACATGGGTTATATAATATATTATGGGTATATGTAACATGGGTGTTATCTATTATGAATCATCGTGCATAAGATATTTATGAAATCACATGTTTCTTTGACTATTTAGCAGTGCCGTTATAATTGCACACGTTGCAAATCAGTCGGATATCACTGAGACAGGCACCCAGCATCTGAGCAGGTATTGCGATGGCGGAGTAGGAGTAGAACAATGAGCCTTCAGTTAGCCCTACCACCCCGAGATACGAAGGTGAGGCTTTTGAGAAGCCGCCATCGCCAGTGGGACGCGGGCTTAGTACGAGTATTTTTCAGTGTTTAGTATTTATCTAACTTTGCCGGGATATTCAAAACGTATTTAACGTTTCTATTCTTTTGAAACCTAGTTTCATTATTTATTTATACTCACTGATACTTAGATCTTAGAGCTTACATTCTTCCCAATAAAGATTTTACATGCTTACACGCTATTAAAAATTAAGATAGTATATTTTTTTTAATCGTCTCAAAGTTATTGTAAGGCCTTTTGAATCACCTCTAAATATAGGTATATTTCAGTAATAATTTTGATATATACATTACATGTCTATTTTTCGGCTGTAAAAGCACAAAATTAAAATGTTTTATTAAGTTTCTCGTTTAAACATCTCTTATAAAAAATTAATAACAATTATCTTGTTTGTTTTTGTATTAAATCGAAATAGGCAAATAATTTTCAAAATTTTATCTGATCTGTGTCGGGTTTACTATCTCAAAAATAAGGTGCACATGAAACACGTGAAAAACTTAACTTTTTTTAGATATTTTTTTCAGTGTGCTTTGGGTACACGCTTACATAAAAGACTTAAAATTAATTATTTTTAAAGGGTTTCGATACGCAAAGAATGCGGGGTGTTTCCTCTAGCCCCGGGCCCAGTGTTCAGTAAGTAAGCCCTCAACAAGCGAGCATTACCTAGTAGCCGGCATTGTAAATTACTCCGTGCGAATTACTTTTGAAAAGGGTAAAAGATTGTTCAGCGCCATATGACGCCATTCTGGGTATTATTAAAGCCAGACCAGGGCCAAGCATATAGGACCGGGTACGGCACTATGAACTAATGTTGCATTATTGCAATGTAAGTCCTAAAACGATTTTGCTCAAATGATGTAGTTCGCCGCTCTGCCGCCGTAGGGTACCCGGCGGGGATGAGCTGATTTTCTACCGGTAGCGATGGCATAGCCGATTCAAAAATGCATCGAATATGAGAAATAACAGATAATTTTCCAATTACTTGTAATCAAAGTAACCTTTTCTGTAAAATCTTGTCTTCTTATCAGTTACAATTCAATGCTAACTGTCGGTCTACAAAAAAAAAAAAAAAATTGATATACTTTTTCGGATGTAAACTGCAAGATAATTAACAACATTCTATATCATTATATTGTTATAGATTCAGTAAAGAGGTGTTTAAAATCAAATACAAAAACATTGCATGATAATAAACGTTAATTTTTAATCGAAGAACTTTACATGTTCATCTTATAACTCAAACATCAAATATTTGTTTATAAATTCCAATGAGTAGAATTTAAAATGCATTGCATCAAAAGTCTTTGTATGTTGTACATTTCAAATTCACTTAATACACTATGCTTTTTTTGTGCTATAAATTATATATTATTAGTGAAAACCATTTACAATGATTATTTATCTGATTAGCAATCAAATAATCAAGTTAACACGATATTCGATTATAATGACGATTGCATCCCTACCCGAGCATGGTCCAGTGGATATTGGACGATCAGTGAACGCGTCAGGTGAGGCAGAGAAAAATGACCGGTCAGTGGTGAAATGTTGTTAGCCGCGACGAATCGATAACTCCTATTGATAAAGTGTTCGGTATTCCGTAGCATTTGTTCATATCGTGGGTACAGTAATCTCGAGATTGCTTTAGGAGAGCTTTTGGTATTCATTTTACCAGACAAACTTAACCTTAATTCATGAAGGATTTTGTGGTGTAATGGTTTACAAACGCTTAAATTTAGCACAAATAACGGATTATTTTTATAGAATTCGTGAATCGTGCTTCGTTTTTTTTTTGGGTACAGTTTATATGTGCTTTTGGCATTACAAATATGCCTTAATATTTGATTTAATGACGGATCTGTAGTATCTACATTATATATTGGTTTCGGCGCTGGATTAGGCTCAAAAAACGGTATTAATATAATTTGTGAAATTGTGCCTATTTTGTAACAGTAAAAACATACTTTTGGCACACAATTCCATGAAT
>JAGVSP010002395.1:0-29173 GCA_022494985.1 Micrasema minimum | reverse complement strand
TGTCTACAGGCAGGTGAGCACATTCCTGTGTATACGTGTAAATTACCTGACAATTCAATGGTTATTGACAGTCACCCACATATAGACATCTGCCTTAAACCTTAAGGGGAGCAATCGGTATACAATTTTCAAAATATCTTTTTTTTTCGTCTCATAGCTCCTTGAGGTAGGCAAAACATTACGGAGAGGAGATTAGAATGTCCTTTCTTCGCCTTAAGATTGTCTCTATGAATACGGCAAAGAATAAAGTGTGAAGAACATTTCCCATACTTACTATGTCCCAATAGCAACAGTTGTTACAATACTTGAAACAACCAATCATAGCTCTTGAAGCAGAGCTCTGATTGGTTGGGGATCTACCAGCTTCTGGTAAAAGTGGTCACAAGCAGTGGCGGCGTAAGGGGGGGGCGGTGGGGGCGGTCCGCCCCGGGTGCCCAGCACCAAGGGGCGACACCGTCCACAGTGCAAAGCGCTCAAAATTTTCTTTCAAAGTCAACGTATCCAAATAGTGGAAAGAGCTGTTTCCCATGCAACCAAAAAATGTGAAGACTTGGATATTTCAATTGAAAGAAGAGAAAGGGAGGAGATTCCGAAAACGTATGCCAGGAGAAGAGGCCAGAGACTCTGGACTTACATTGCCACAAGAGCTGCAGAGAGCAATGTTAGAATGTGTCGATAGATTTTATGAGGAACTAAACCATCGATACAAAGCAATGGATGACATCCTAATAATATTTGGTGTTGTGCAGCCTAAAACTTTGTTTACGTCAACGGAAGAAGAAATTCGTGCTATAGTTCCAAATTTGTCAAAAATTTATCATGAATTTTCTGATGAAGACAATATTTTTGAGATTGTCCGACTGTGGCGCCGCTTAGAAGCCTCCACCATTTCTTGGCAAGTGGCAGTCCAGTGGACTACCCCGAAAGTTCTGAGATTCATTGTAAAATGGGATTATTCTGAGTCTCTTCTGAATCTAGCGCTGTGTCTCAGATTCTTCCTAACTATTTGCGTTTCGGTGGCTTTGTGTGAAAGAAGCTTTTCAAAATTAAAGTTAATTAAATCGTATTTAAAAGCTACTATGAGCCAAGCGCAACTAACCAATCTCTCTATTTTGTCAATTGAAAGGGAAAGAAAAGTAAACTTTGTCAATTTTATTTAATATTTTAGCAAAATAAAGTCGTAAGTATTTGTTGTTTTATTTTGGGGGGTGCTCATTTGAAAACCGCCCCGGTGCCAGCCCACGCTACGCCGCCACTGGTCACAAGCACCACATTCTTAGGCCAGTGTCTGTTTCTGAACTCTCAAGTACAGCTATTCAATGAAGTTCTTCATTCTAGGCAGACATTTACCTGCTGGATGATCCGCTGTCCGGGGTGGACGCTCCAGTGGGGAACCACCTGTTCCACGCCTGCATCCGGGACTACCTGAGGGGCAGGACCCGGGTGCTGGTCACCCACCAGCTGCACTACCTCAAGTCTGCCGACATCATCATCATCATGAACAATGTAAGTCTAGCCGGACATCTTCCGCACAACCCACTGTCTGCTAGCTTATCCATTGATTCAATTATTTGTCCTCAGGCCATCAGTCTTTTAACATTTCTTCGCCGCAATAACCCCTGCCTCATGAATTCCAAGTTTACTCTCTCCCGAGTTCTCTGGATGTTATTTTTGCAACTTTTCAACATGTTGCCTGTTTGCAGGGCAGGATAGAGAACACCGGGAGCTACGAGGAGTTGGAGCGAGGTGGTCAGGACTTCACCGGCTACCTGGAAGTGGACGACGAAGGCGAAGGCCGTGAGGACGTGGACAAGATCCTCTCACCGACCAAGAGCATTAGAGAAATCTCTAGAAGAATATCTGTCGCTGTGAGTTAAACCACTTTTCGCATTTCTTATCACTCTATTCTAACTAACTAACCATCACGCCATTTACCCGTAGGGGTAGGCAGAGAGGATAGAACGCCATACCACTCTGACCTGACAGACTTCCTTTGCTTCCTCTACATTCATACATCTCATGCACATTCGCCGATTATTCCGACTCTTCACATGACCACTTTCAAGTACTTGACGTACTTGGTCAAGCCATGTCTTTCTCCAGGCACACTTGCATTTAAACTTCTTTTAGCCGTTCTTTCATCACTCATTCGCTCCACATGACCAAACCATCGTAAAAGCCCTTTCTTAATTTTGTCGATAATGCTTATCTCAGCCTTGCACTCTGCTCTAATTTGGACATTTGTACACCTATCATACATAGTCTTACCACACATAGATCGCATTTCAACAGCATTCAGTCTACTTTCATCCTTCTAATTTCACTCTATTCTGACGTGCGTGTCTGTTGTTTTGACAGTCTACGGGGAAGATGGAGTGCGAGGAGAAGGAGCCGGCGGCGCAGGAGGAGGAGGCGGAGATGCTGGTGACGGGGCGCATGCGGGCGGGCGTGTTCTGGCACTACTGGAGGGCGGGCCGCCGCCCGTGGCTGCTGGCGACCATGGTGCTCATGCTGGCACTCAGCCAGCTCTCCGCCAGCCTGTCGGATTACTGGGTCACCTACTGGTAAGAGAACAAGATGGAGTACCGAGAGAAGTGCAAGTTTAAAATATAAGAAGCCGATTGCTCTTAATAACTGTCCCTGATAAACTTCAGTGTACCTTCAACCACTAAGCCTTAACACATGTCCCAGTATGAAGGCCATACCCGAAACTACCTAATATACAGCAAATAACTTTACTTCACTGTGTAACTGTGGTTTTTACGATCCCCATCTAATTTTGAGCAGTACACCAGACATGATTTTCTTTTGACTTGATCGATGCTGTCGCCCTCTTAACTTAACTTCACTTGGAAACTTTGGCCCTGAAATTTGCTTATGCATTTAAAGTCCTGCATAAAATAGCGTGACTGACAGAGAGTCTCCAAGGACTCGACTGTAGCAACGTTAATCTTGTAAATTCTTTAAGGAGGTGACAATTTTCTACGTCAGAAGTAAGATTAGGTTCGCATAAAAAATGGTACATCGTAGTAACCTATTCAAATATCAAAGTCACCAGACAGAAAAGAAGCGACCAATGTAATTTTTTCTCCGTTTCAGGGCGAACCAACACACCCAGAACCAGATAATACTTCAACAAGAGGAAGACTTCTACTTGACCAACACAGGGAACCTCGAACCGCCCTACATGTTCCTAAACTACGACCAGAACTCCACCGTTGAAGCCGCCCTTAAGGACCGCAACGTAACCGAAGACCAGTTTAAACAGTTTGCCGGTCGGTCGGGGAAATTCAACAGCCCTCTGGACAACTTGTACAGGGTGGTGGGGCCGTGGACAACCCTGCAGTATGTTTATGTGTACACGGCCCTGCTGGTGGTGTGCATCGTAGTCACCGTGCTGGGAGCCACGCTCTTCTTCAAGGCCTGCGTCATGTCCAGCGACGGGCTGCACCAACAGGCCTTCAGCAAAATTTTGAGGGCGAAGATGAGATTTTTTGACCACAACCCGTCGGGTACGTAATCGTCGCCCCTTTAATTTTTTTATTCACTTTCACTGTTAGGAATTTTTATTAGTCAAGTACTTAAATTCATGCAGCCTATACTAAAAGGTCTTTTTTTATTACTAGCAACTCTGTTGCCTGTGCATAGCTTCCCTTTGCAACTAACTTCAGAGCATTAGTGTAAATCAGCTGTCATGTCAATTTCCTTCTCTTCTCTCCACAAACTTTGATCTAGTAACAAGTACTTAAGCCTTTGCAAAGTTAGCCGTGTTGGCACAAATATAATATTGTAAAACTATAAAAAATAAAACTAAAAGTTCAATAAGAAATAGTTTTAATCATCAACGCCACAAGAACCAACCAACTACAGTCCAACTCACCATTCACTTTTTGCGTATTTTTAACGTTTTCTTCATCTATTTCTGTTTCTTCAACATTCTCTGTTCTGCCTCTCATGCTATTCTTATTCACTGTCTTTCCACTATCCTGTCCTGCCTATTTACTACGTCTACTCCTACTGCCTTCAACTTCCACTGTCTTGCCTTCTACATCTGCTGCCCTGCCTTCAAAACTCATTGTCTTTCTGTCACAACTCTTCATCATACTTCTTTTACTCTACTCTACTTATTTAAGAATTTGTCATTATTTCTCGCCACCAATGATGAAAAATTTTTCACCGGCTACTACTCTTTCCCTTATTCGCACCCAATGGTGCATAGGGCACTACAGGAATCGAACCCGCGACCTCATGCACGGTAGCCAAATGAGCTACAACTATGCGAGGCGGACAAACTTTACGGCAGACTACTTTTTTGCAGTAAAACATTATTCCAAACAAATGTTGTATTTTCCAGGGCGGATCCTGAACCGTTTCTCGAAAGACATGGGCACAATTGACGAGATGATGCCGAAGAACATGATGGAGGCCATCCAGATCATGGTGCTGATGGGCAGCGCCCTGGTCATGGTGTCCATCACCAACCGCTGGCTGCTCATCCCCACGGCCGTCATCCTCGGCCTGTTCTACCTGCTCATCTCCATGTACCTCAGCACGGCGCAGGACATCAAGAGGCTGGAGGGGATCAGTAAGTTGACTAATCTTTCATCTGGTCATGGTGTATTTTGTAGACCGATCAATAAACGATAAAAGTTCAATCATTTGTCAATTCACGGATTACCTCTTTGATCACGTGATCAGAATACATTCCTGTTACCTGCCCATAGTTGTTCCTTCTACTCCAAGTCCTTTACAGTGCAGTTTGACCATGGAATCAACTCCCACATGCTACAAAGGAAGCCAAAACAGTCACCTCTTTTAAAAAAAACGGCCGAAAAACATTTCCCATCTATTCCTTAAATTTGATTCCTGTTTTACCTCCCTTCTATCCTAGGCAGAAATTGAGTGTGATAATATATGTGTGTGCATGTATTGAAAAGTGTTTCTTTCTGTTATTGCATTTACTTTATATACCTGCACTACTTGTTTGGTTGGAAGAAATTGACAACTCGGCAATAAACCTGCCAATATTTAAATTGCTAAATGGCATGATAGATGCACCATCTTTACTGACTCAAGTGACTTTCTGTATGTATATTATTTCTGTAGTAGGTTGAGAAATAATGACGTGCTGTTCCTTAGTCACCACAAAACTAACTATGGTTTTCATGCCCCATTGTCTCGATTGTGTCGTATTGTAAACTCAAGACGGGATCTGGACTTCTTCGGTGTAGGTCTATCAAGATTTAAACATTCACTGAAGTAGACCCGATCCTGTCTTGGGTGTGTCCACATTTTTTTCTAACTGTCTTAGCTTCACCAATTTAATGTTCTGTAACTCATTTTTACAGCTTATTATCCCTTTTTGCTTAACTATGTATTTAAAATGGATTTTCCGTAAATAAATAAATGTACTCCACTGTACTTACAAAAAGCTAAATAAAAATAAAACAAATGAGTTCAATTTTCCTATCGAAGTTTGTTATTTTTTCATTATTTTTACAGCCAAGAGTCCGGTACTATCTCACGCCTGCGCAACCATCAAAGGAATCACCACGATACGATCTTCAGGAGCGCAGATCAGGCTTGTCAAAGAGTTTGACGCACATCAGGTAAAGACTTTTGAAATCATTTAACAGTTTTTTTTTTGTCAAGTTGACACCAAAACTTGCAAATTAAACCCCGTGTAATTTCCAGGATGTGCACACTGCGGCTTGGTATCAGTTTCTGGCGGTTCGCTGTACTCTGGCGTTTTGGCTGGATATTGTCTGCATTTTGTTTGTCGTGTGCGTCACATTTTCCTTCATATTCTTCGATGACGGTAATTAACTATTTATAATATTTTTTTACTTTCTCATCCCCTTTTTCCCATTTCATTTTACGACCATTGCAAGTAAGTTCCTACCCGTCTTTAAATACTGATAATGTTGTCTGTATATTGTAGTTTCGAAAAGTAATGTCAGTGATTCGATTTAGAAAACATTTTTTATATATAACCCGTAAAGTACTGTGTTTGAAACGATCCACGGCATCCGGTGATGTACCCTCGGGTTACCCATACAAAATGTGGGTTTATAACTTTTTTTTAAAAAAAAATATATATTTATTTAGTACTATTTAATTTTTACATAGACTAATATTATTACATTACACTTCATTATATATTTTTTTCCTAACTATTCTTATCCTACTATTATACATTTTTCAATTTAGCTATAATATAATACCCACACTAATATTTTTCACACATATATTTTTACAATCATGGTATTTTTCATTTTAATGTTTTTATTATCAGTGTGTAGTTTGTATATCTGTCTGTCATAATAACTCATTTTCAAAGCCCGTAGATGCAGAAGGCAGACAAGAAGCAGTACACAAGATATAGTCGCAGCAACCTGCCAACAATAATAATAAATAATGTATCTTGTTGATTTGCAGGCTCCACCCTGTCGGGCCACGTGGGGCTGGCCATCTCGCAGTCGCTGATCCTCACGTCCACCTTCCAGTTCGGGGTGAAGCAGGTGACGGAGGTGGTGGCGCACCTCACCAGCGTGGAGCGCGTGCTGCAGTACGTCCACGTGGAGCAGGAGCACGGCCTGAGCAAGGGAGGTGCGTGACCCAGCGATATCGCTAACCCGACCTGTTCCGTCTATCAGCATTGTACCGACCTATTCAAGTCAGCCAGAGTAGGTCGGTACAGTGTGGATCATGACTGATCAAATCAAGTAGTCAAGTCAGTGTAACAAAACTCGATGTACAAGCGGAAAACCAGCAAATCTACATAATATTTGGAGTCGATTTTGTAGAATTTTTAAATTTAATTTGACCCATAGTTTTCGAGAAAATTGAGTACGAGGTTGAATTTTTTTTGTGCAATTTTCCTTTATCTGCGCCTTTTTTTTCGAGGTCAGATTAAAAAGTCATAATATTGACTAATAAGAACATGGTGGCGATGACGAGGATATAAAGCGCCAGTATCGTGCTCATTGCACACGATCGAATATGTTAGCGCGCCGCTTTGCTCACTGCTCTGAGCAGGTAAAACAGCGATTATTCCAAGTACTGTGTACGCAGCAATATGGCAGTGAGCTTGGTATAATTATACACTGGGTAACGCGAGGCACATGAAGGTATTCTACAACAATGGGTATAGAGCCCTGATGAAATTACCCCGTCACTGTAGCGCGAGTGGTATGTTTGCTACAGCACGTATACCACACTGGGATGGGCTACTGAGACACCGAGTTGCAGGCTTTCGGGAGAGGCTGATGAAAAGCTCCAACCTCATCATCAGCACACAACAGCTTGTGCAACACAGATGGGAATTGGACATGTGGCAGCATTGGAGTGTAATGTTGTGTGTCCAAACACCTTAATTTAAAATTACAACTCTTATTTTTTATTGTGATTAATGATTGTATTTTACCTATGCTATGGCTAACTAAGTATTGCACTAACTGCTTAGTTATGCTGGAATAAACACGTTTATTATTATTATTATTATATTACACATTCGACTCCAAATATGATGTAGATTCACCAGTTTTCGGGTTGTACTACGAGTTTTGTTACACCATGTAGTTTGTTTATTAACGTTAGTTTCCTATTACAGATAAACCAACCACCGAAGAACTGGCCATCTGGAGGGTCCATCACGTTCAGTCACGTGTGCCTGAGTTACAACGACAATGAGAAGCCCGTCTTGGAGGACCTTAATGTTCACATAAAGAGCGGCTGGAAGGTACTGTTTTCCCATTCAAATAAATAATAACCTTAATTCACAAACTGTGTTCTCTCAGTAAAATAATTGTATTAGGTATTTTATTTTTTGTTTAATTTACGGCGATAGCCAATTTACTCAGATTAAATACAGCAATTTGAACATAAAATATAATATTATAAATACGGGCATGAAATAATCGAGTAAGACATAAATAATACATTACCATGGAGATTAAGAGCCAATCTTCAAATTTCTATCCATTAATTCGTCACCTTTTTTAGAGAAAAATTTCGACTAAAGATGCTTCTAATAATCTCTAAGAAGAATCACCTTAAATCACCAACATTTTTAGTGCGTAGATTTTTTCGTACCCACTATATTTGTGCCTTGCAAAAAACAAATCAAATAAATTTGATTTATAAATATTTTTTATTAAAAAATATGTAAGTATTTTTTTTTTTATTAATTAATTTAGAAATTACTTGTTGGAATTCAATGATTAATATTTTAATAATAATAAAAGTGAAAGTGTACCAAGTGATTTAGTTTAACTTTATTAGTTTTATTAAAATAATTAAATAAAGTAAATGTAAAATTTTTGGCTATTAATTTATTTTATTTTAGACACATTTACATAGTAAACAAATAACCATAATAAAAATAAAGCCTTCTCAGAAAAAGGCTATTTTTTCTTTGGGAGGTGTAAATAAAACGCCGATTGTTCGAAGACTGAATATATTTCCAGGAAACACACCCCCTTACACATATACGGCAAATCAATACCGTTCAAAACAGATTTAAGACAAAAATATTTTCAAAATTAAAATTAATATCAAGGTGGGTAGTATCCTCCAACATTCTGCATTACATCATTAAAGAGTCTGCAAAATGCAAGAAAATCCGGCCCAAGAAACACCCAAGTCACTGAAAGAGTTTACAAGTCCACACATTCACCACATTGGAGAATAGAAGTCACAGTTAGATTTAGAAGATTTCACATCTAAAAGGTTATTGCTTCCGACTCTGAAGGGAATGTGAAAAGGTCTTATTTAAAATCTTGAATGTCTTGTTTAAGTTCTTTATGTGCGAGTAAAATCTACAAAATGTGAAATTAATTTGCTGTCTACATCCTTCATTTCAGGTAGGAATCGTTGGCAGAACTGGTGCTGGGAAGTCCTCGTTAATATCTGCTCTCTTCAGACTAGCTAAAGTAGATGGATCAATATTGATCGATGGTCTTGAGATGAAGAGCATCGCGCTACAGGTAAACAAGAATAATTGTCTGTTTTCTTACGATATTGCTTAATTAAGGGCCATCTGAAAGTAGTACCTGTTTGCACCGTGCGGAGCGCTGGCAAATAGAGTAGCCACCGGACAAGTACTAACACATTCAGTTGTATTTAAGCTGTCTGTGTGCAAAGTTATGCCTTGCTGGTATTTACTGTATGTTTTCTGCGAGTGTTTATAATGTTCAAGAACGCAAGAAATGTGCAACCTAAAGGAAATGTATGAAAAACAATGTTAAAGATAAGTCGTCTGACCAAGATTACTAATAATATTGTGACTATTGATTTCCTAGTATAAAAACACAGTAAAAATTAAGAGTTTTACAAAAAAAACTTGAACGGTAATGATCATAACTAACTAACTAACTTCCCGTCACGCCATTTCTCCGTAGGGGTAGGCAGAGAAGATAGAACGCCATACCACTCTGTCCTGACATACTTCCTTTGCTTCCTCTACATTCATACATCTTCTCATGCACATTCGCCGACTATTCCGACTTTTCACATGACCACTTTCAAGTACTTGACGTACTTGGTCAAGCTATGTCTTTCTCGGCCTTCCGCGGCTTCTACATCCAGGCACACTTGCATTTAAACTTCTTTTAGCCGTTCTTTCATCACTCATTTCGCTCCACATGACCAAACCATCTTAAAAGCCCTTTCTTAATTTTGTGGATAATCTCAGCCTTGCACTCTGCTCTAATTTGGACATTTGTACATCTATCATACATAGTCTTACCACACATGAGAGATCGCATTTCAACAGCATTCAGTCTACTTTCATCTTTCTTTTTCCAACACCACGCTTCACTACCATACATAAGGGTTGGTACCAGAACTCCGTTGTGTACTGCCAATTTAGCTTCTTTTGATAAGTTCTTATTTGCCACTATCGATTTCAAGGCACCATTAACTCTGTTTCCGGCACTAACCCTTCTCTCAATATCCTTATCCACATTTCCGTCTCTTGTAAACATACTTCCCAAATTATCATAACTTGTATATTTCAGGATCTCCGATCCAACATATCCATAATCCCACAAGAGCCAATTCTCTTCTCATCTACCATGAGATACAACCTGGACCCCTTCGACAGGTACGATGATGCAGCCCTCTGGTCGGCCCTGGAATCAGTAAGTAGCACCTTGAATCAAATAATACAAACAAATAAAAATACAATATCTCAGTTCCAGCACTCTCTATGAAAATTATTTTAAATCATTTATTAAAAATTCACTAGGAGCGTTTCCATACAAATTTTCTAAAAATATGTAAAGAAATACTCATATTTCTTCAGCGCCATCTGTGGAGTGGGTGATTAAGTGCAGGGCCACTGCTTTACCAACAGATGGAAGTCAACATGGTTGGTAAAGCAGTGAGCTGTAATCTGTTAGAGATGGAATAGTGAGTGATTATTGGATGATAGTAATAATTAAGATGTAAAGAGTAATAGTAATAATAAAGAATCTTTGTTTTGCAGAGAAACATAAATATTGTCTTATAAATATACGCTTCCTAGGGTTAATTTCATAACACCATTTAGGCCAATACACAAAACGTGTGATGTAGATGTCTAGTGATGACGTAGATGCCTATTGATGACGTAGTGAGTTACGTAGTGGGTTACTAGACACCTAGACACGGTAGTATTTTTCAAGTATGGAATGTCTTTTCTCTGACAATATTGTGACATTTGAAGAGAGCAACTTTTCTTGAGAATCTGGATGGTAATATTTAATTTGCTTGATGGCTGTCCAGGTGGATCTGAAGGAGTCGGTGCCGTCGCTGGACTTCATGGTGTCGGAGGGCGGGTCCAACTTCAGCGTGGGACAGAAGCAGCTGGTCTGCCTGGCGCGGGCCATCCTGCGCAACAGCAAGATCCTGGTCCTGGACGAAGCCACGGCCAGCATGGACCAACAGTTAGTGAAAATACTAATATAATAATACTAATGAAAGTATCTAATGACAATGATTCGACGCCTCCTACGTATAATCGTAACCCACAAATTGTAGATTTTGAGTTTTTGGTGGATTTTGTCTGTATTTAACTATATCCTGAATCTACCAAAACAAAAAAATTATTATGCCAATAATAAGGGCGTATTTTGTCGTATCTACAACCAATGCATATGAACGAAAATATTTTCAAATGCTCCTCCTGTAAAATCGCATTTTGTGGGTTACGATATTATACGTAGGAGGCGTCGATATAGTGATGGCTCTTTAAAGAGAAAATATAACAATGAATTTGCCAGCTCTCATCCCATCAGTAGCTATGTAGAGTCTTAGGCCAAAAAGACAAGAATAATTCATATATGGGGACCTTTCACCTATTATCTGTACAGGGTGCGGTGAAGGCCAATTACAGAGGGGAACAACATTACCAACACCCAGGCTTGAGAATATCACTTTTTTTGTTTATCTATTATTATAATACAAGGATCAGGGCTAAGCTTCTGAAGTGACTACAACCTGTGTAGATTTATTGCGACTACTACTACTTTCTCTTATCCGCACCAAATGGTGCATAGGGCACTGCATCCGATTTATTGTGTCCCTTTAAATTAGTTCTTTCTTTCTTGACCTAGCTTCTGATAAGGGTGAGGACTAGCACGTCCATTGCAAGAATGACAAAAGTGATGAAGTAATATCCCATAAATGTGTTTTCAGGACTGATTACTTCATCCAGAAGATAATCCGCGAGAAGTTCTTCGACAGCACGGTGCTCACAATCGCCCACCGCCTCAACACGGTGATGGACGCCGACCGCGTCCTGGTGATGGAGAAGGGCCACCTCGTGGAGTTTGGCAGCCCGCTTCAGCTGCTGAAGCAGCGCGACGGCTTCCTGCACCGGATGGTCTCCGACTCGGGGCTGGCCATCGCCTCCTCGCTCATGCTGCTGGCCCGGGAGTCCTGCAAGGAGGAGGCGGCCGGGGACGACCGCCCCACCAGAGAATCCCCCTTCGGATCCTACCCCGGAAAGTGCACATGATGACTGTTGCTGCCAGTGCGTTTAGCAATCAAAACTGTCCATTAAATAGACATCGTACTTAAGTGAAACAAATCGTCATATACTTTAATATTGCCGTGTTGTATTCTAATGAGAAAGTCTGTAAATGCAAGTTTATTTGTTGGGAAAAAGACCATTATAACATAGCACCGTATAGCTCATATTCCAGTCCAATTCTTTAAAAGATATACTTGCATTTCCACATCACGAGAGGTCCGTGTTAAACTAATGTGACCTAGGTGCCAATATTGATGATATTTTTCTGTATTATTTCGCTGAAGTGTGTTCCAAAACTTGAAGTGATTCAGATCATCTTTTGTCACTACACTACACTTCGCGCTGGTACTACAAACACCTCATATAAAAGAGTCTCTGTGAAATTGTTGGCTACCATAATTCCTAAGTACTCATAATTTCGATAATAGATGTTCTATTGTAGTTCACATCGGTTTAACACCAACCAATCATCCCATCAACTTGATACAAATAGTCGACTCTCTTGTTTATACTTTTATGGTAGTAAAGGCGGAACTCTAGATCACAGTTGAGGTGAACACACCACAAAATTCATTTAATACTTTTGAAGTCTTACGTTCTAAATTGTGAAAAGAGTCGTAAGTTAGGTCCAAAACATGTTAGAACATGAACTCAGTCAAGATTTATTTCACGACCATGATTTTCAACCTCAAAGTGCAAAGAATAATTGCTAAGCAAATATATACAAAGCAAACCAATCATAGTTGCAAGTAATATAATAATTAATCAGTTAATTAAACATTTTGCACTGAAGTGTTAGCCTCAACTTTGATTATTCTACCTCGAAATTGTTTTATGATATGTATATTATTGTTAATTTGCAATGACGGCTACTCCACATGTCAACGTATGTATGTAACATATCATTTAGTAAATTCGTATTAAATTATTTTGACGATATTAACATTAGGCGTATGTTTATAAGAAGACACAGAACTGTGTGATTTTCGTGCTAATTTACTATAATTTAGGAAATATACTTAGATAAATTTATATGTCCCCCCTGTGACATAGATTGTGAATACAGTATTTTTAATAATATGTAGTTTTATGTGGTATACAAAACAACATAGCGTTTGGTTACTTTGTACATTTACAAATGTCGGATTTTATATTGTTTTTTTAAGTGTATTTTATGTCGATTTTTACGTTTACAAATTTGTATGGAAATTATACGATAATTAATCGGAATGATTGATATTTTTACGGGTAGTTTAACAAATTGAGAAATAAAATTCGTTACTACAATCTGAATTGAGCATTGATCTGTGTGAATTAAAGTTTCTAAGTTGAAACAACACGCTAACACAACCGAATTCCAATTTTCCCCAAACATTGCACATTAATGTTACCCCCAAATAAACTTACCGCATATTTTTTTTATAAATGCATGTAAAGAAATACTTGTATGTATTCAGCGCCATCTATCGAGTAGGTAATTAAGTACAGGGCCACTGCTTTACCAACCATGTAGACTTCCATCTGTTGGTAAAGCAGTGGCCCTGTACTTAATTACCTACTCCATAGATGGCGCTGAAGACCTACAAGTATTTCTTTACATGCATTAAAATAAATTTTAAAAAACACAAACCATTGTACTACCTGTTGATTGACTGTCTCTCCATCCAATCAATCGTAGTCCACAGTTTTCTTCCTGGAATTGACTAGAAGCGTGTTTGCACTGTCTCATTTTTTATATAATGTATTTATCTAAACTAACTAACTAACCAGCACGCCATTTCATTGTAGGTAGAAAGGATAGAACGCCACACTGCTCTCTTATATCTCCTTTAAGAAGTAAACTAATAATGATTAACTGATCGCGTGATGACTTGTATTTCTCAATTAGTTAAATATTACGCCAGTCTATTTTAAGTAATTAAATTACGCCAAATTATTTAATGAACCTGTACGATATCACAATAATTGTAATTTTAATTATTTTAGTAAAATATTTTTGATATTATTTGCGTTTTAAGGTGACTACAATGTGTTAGTTATAAATGGGTAGTTTGCCAAAGTTACTTTTTAAAAATAAAGATCTCCATCATTCCTTTTCTTATTCACACCTAATAGTGTTTATTCTTACGTTTCTGGTACTTATGAACACTCAGCACTATGTACTATCACAATGTCTGCTATAGGGACATTGTACCTCTTCAAGTTTTTTGTTCTTAGGGCTATTCTTTACACTTCTTTCTTAATTTTATTAAAGACATCGCACCATTTTTAAAGACATTTTAATCCAGTCTTTTGACTATTAAAAATTGTATCTTCCTCACTTTCACACAATGCATAATCACTTAAAACTAATTAATGCACGTCACAAATCCTGTAAATGGCTTTAATTCCATGTTTCTTCTCTTAAAAACTTCAGTACATAAACAATTATTTTAGTTTTTTAAGTTACCGTAGTGTAATTATTACTTATTACCTAAGTGACAAAATGAAGATAAATAGTCACAGTTTAACTAATCAATATATTTTACCTGTCAAATGAACATCCTCATTAACACACCATGACTTAAATTAATCTCATTTTATTAATTTGAATCGAAGATTCCCCATTTTTTCTAAAAATGTTTTTTGGCATATTTTCAAATTCACTAAAAAGACTGATGTTCTTTTATTTTCAAATGTTTTTTGAATGTTGCTATTTAACAAAAAGATATAATTTTTAGTTAGGTACCCAATTTAAAAAAAAAATATTAGGGTAGGTTGTTATTTTTCAATAGACTTAAAATACTTTTTAATTAAATTTTCTGGTGATGAATTTTAGCACCAAATTTTTTGTGGTAAAATTATCAAGTACTTACTTGTGAAGTACAATTTTTTTTAATCGGTATGCGTTCACTGGACTGGAGCAGCGAAAATTATAATGGAAAACATTGAAATACTTTAACTAATATTTTATTTGAAAGTCAAATATTGCTTGTTAGCCAAAGAGGTCAAAAATTTATATTTTCGGAAATTTTAGTGGTAGTTGAGGCATTCAATTTTAACTCTTTCCTGTATCCATAATACAGTACCCCCTTATCCGTTTAGGAGTATGTACATAAATACTACGTCATAAAACAAAAAGAAAGAAAATGGTGATAAAAATATAATCTATTTTATTTACTTTTTAAAAAAAACCTTTACTACTTCTGCTACAGCTTTCCCTTATCCACACCTAATAGTGCATATTGTAATGCTCTGAACTTGGTACAGTTTGATACACTTCACAGTGTAATTTTTTTTTTTAAAAGGGTAAAGTCTCTGTGGTCCTCCCCTCCTTATAATATATATGTAATCGAGAAAATACCCATTTATTCGTCCATTGTCTTCTTCACTTGTTAAGTTTGATATATTTATTATAAAATAATTATGTTAACTACGGGGCGTATAATACATTAGAACAAATATAATTTTAAAGAGTGCATGTGTTTTGACCAGCTCCATTATTGTTTATACCCTGTTAGTTGTGAAACACTAATTCTAATGTACATAATGTGATTCATTTGTAAATAATTATTCAATAAAATATACTTTGTACACGAGGAATGTGTTGGTTTTACTTTTATTATAAGTATTCCCATAAAATAAGGATAAACTAAAGTGTTGGAGAGAATTATGCTCGGAACAACATTCAGAGACAGAAAGAAAAACTATTTTATCTGATGCCATACAAAGGTCTGTGATGTGGTAGAACGAATTGCTTAGTTGTAGTGGAAGCGGGCTGGTCACATGGCCAGAATGACGGACTACAGTTGGACGAAATGTGTTCTTGAGTGGAGACCAAGAAGCCCCAGGCCTTCCACCGCGGGCCTGGTGGCCTGGTTCTTCCAAGACCTGGGCATGGAGGAGGAAATATAACAATGGATGTGCTAGTCCTCACCTTCAAGAGCTAGAAGACATATGCCAAGAAGGTAAGAATTAACTTAAGGGGACCCATCACAATATGATTGCTACACCGCACCGCACCGGTCGCAGTGATATCAGAAGCTTTGCCCTGACTCAGCGAGCAACTTATTGTTAAAAAAAAATTGTATAATTTTTTTGCTGGTCTGTGAGATACCTCTCAATAATAAATAGAAAAATGTTTAATTTGTAATTTTTCTCCCTTTTAAAGTTTTTACTTGAACAATAATAATTTGAATATTTATACATTTTATTATCATTTTGATGACTTTAAGTATTTAAAAAATTATATCTTACATTTATAGGCAACAATGCTATTTTTTGTTCTTAGGAACAGGGCCAATAAATAAAGTTTTTTTAAATAACGTAATAAATTTGTAGAACCTACCCCGTAAAATAATAAGACTTTTTTGCTTATGGACATGGAAATATATATTTCTTTCTGGCAATAATATTTTTTTACCCCAAAATGGAACGATTTTCAAAATAATGAACACTGCATCCATGCACTTTTGTTTAATTTTTTCAGTACTTTGCCGCCAGTAGAAACTTTCGTGTCATTCGATTCTTCGTTTTTATTCTATATTAATTATAAGTGATTTAATTATTAAAATATAAAAATAAATATGGCGTTTAGACTCGTGCCACCATCAACGACATACATCCGCATATCCCACAACAATTCAAAGCGAAGTAAGTCAAAATTATTTACTCGAAAAATTACAATGATTTTCATTTTTATGAAAATTATTCGTGTTGTCAAGGAAACAATTTTCCATGACTACGCTCGTATATTTTGGCGAATTAAATTTGCAATATACATATGATTATTTTTCTCTGTATTTTGAACAATAAAATATTTTACATTAGGTACAACGTAAATAATAAATTTAAATAATACTTACTTTTTAAAAATACGCCATAAAAATAAACGTCTAAGATGCATTTCCATTTTTTATTGATGTATCTGTTTGAAATAATTTTCTATTAATAACATTAAACTTTAAAACTCGAGCCAAATTAGTTAAATAAAAATGGCGAATATTTTTGACTGTCGTGTTTTTTAAGGCATACTTTATTTTCCCGCTTCTAAATTTCTTGAATACTTTTTTCTGTAGATCCTTTAATTTCATATAATTGAAACCTTTTATGATGTTTTTACTCGATTGCGACAAATTAATCTACAATATAAATTAAATTATAGAACTTCTCGTACGTTTATTGACTATAAAAATTTCTCATCAAGAAATCAAATTTATTTTTTATTTTTATTTTTATTATTTATATATTATTATTAATTTACAATATGAATTCATATTATTAAGCGTATTGTAGTAGTAACGCTTAATTTATCATATGAATTCAATAATATCTTCGGTAGGCGTGCATCACCGCCAAACTACAATTTTGGCTAGTTCGATATTTTGATATTGGTAACATACCTAACTGCTGTTTCATGTTCCAAAAAAAAAACAAAAATCATTAAATAATTGCACGCCTACCGATGATATGGTGCATTAGGAGATTAATATCTACCAGGCAAACATAATATTGAGGAGGCGTCTGAGATTTAAAATATATATATTTTTTAAATGCGCTTGTGACATGGTAAATGAGAGTAAAATGTACCAGGCAAACATAATATTGAGGAGGTGTCTTCAAATTTAATGTCACATACAAACATAGAAATTTAAGTACCTATTTGTTTTATATTCTGATGTTTTAGAATATGCATTCATTAATATCTTCGGTCGGCATTCATTACCGCCAAACTACAATTTTGGCTATTTGAGTATTTTTATATTGGTACCTACTTACTTAAACTTCTATTTTTTTAATTTTTTTTTTTTAAATATTTTATTTTAAAGTAAACATGTTTTTTATAAACAATACATAAAATGTATATTTATTGTTCCCGCAAAGCCGGGGCTTGTCTGCGGGTTACATTACATATTAATTGCATTCCATAAAACAAAAAAAACAATTGCATTCCTGCTTCCTGCCGATGATATGGTGTATCAGGAGATTCATCTCTACCAGGCAAACATAATATTGAGGAGGTGTCTCGGATTTAAATTAAACAAAAAATTTGCGCCGATGACATGGTATAGGTCGCGTCATGTAAAAAGGGGGTGGGTCTGTGCATGTGACTCGCCCACCCCGTGTCGCAAATAAGACCGATAATCGCCTAATACGCTAATGCGCAGCTTGACCGCCAGCGTTCTTTTTACATGACACGACCTATAGGAGAATAAAATGTACCAGGCCAACATAATATTGAGGAGGTGTCTTGAATTTTAATATCACGTACAAACATACGAATTGAAGTCTTTGTTTTATATTCTGATGTTTTAAAATATGCAATCATTAATATCTTCGGTTTATCATTGAATTCTTATTATTAAGCGTATTGTAGGATTTTTTTAATGTATTCCCTTTCTTTTTAAAAAAAAAAATTGTATTATATTATTATTTGTGTGAACAATCTTTTAAAATACTTTCGATAACCATAAAGCCTCTTTTTCTATGCAATGCGATAAAATATGGCAGAAAAGAAATCAATGATTTCTTCGAAATTCAACTATCACACATTTTCATTAATTTGTTACACAAATTCATACGGAATGTTTTGCCGCCATTTTGAAAGGATATTCAAATATAGTTTATCATCAGGTTAATTCCTTTATCGTTTGATTCAATTTCCTAGGATAAATTAATGTTAGCGTACCTAATCTATCTCAGTGTATATTATTTTTGAACAACCTTGCAAATTATTGATTAATATTTAATAACTTTTACTTTATAAAAACTTTCAAAATAAAGGATTAAACTAAAAATACTTAGCATTTTTTTCAATAGATAGCAGAGAGATAGATGATAAATATATATAATATGATAACTATATGAGGTGTATCACAATATATATATATAATTATCAGATCTGATGATGGAAAGTTGTAATACATCAAGTGGCCACATAACCCAGCCGATGACAGGTCATAAGCCCTGTAAACGCCTAGATAATCTATATTCCTCTCCAGTGCTTCTTTGTGTCAGTTCTCTCGATGTATAAAACAATACGATTGTAATGTTCCTTGTATCTTGTTTGCAGTAAAGTACCCGTTCTTTTTGGGGCATGACGAGCAATGCGCTGTGGCGGGGCCGAGCGGGGGGGGGGGGGCCGCGGGGGGCGACCACCCTTCGGCAGGTACATTCTTTCTTTCTTCTGAATCTGTTAAAATATGTAGACGAAGAGAAAGAAGCGTGGCAGGACAAGAGTGGTGAGGCGTTCTATCCTCTCTACTCTGTGAAAGAATGGCGAAGAATGATCAAGAATGGGGGAAGTGTAAATAACGATTCTTAAAACCTTGAAATATTTATTTACATGTGATTTTCATATTAATGTGATACCTTGGACTGGTATTGAAGCGTATGACTGATCATCTTACCTTCATGTAAACTCAAGACGGGATCTGGACTGGTTCGGTGTAAGTCTATCAAGATTTGCACATGCACTGAAGTAGACCCGATCCTGTCTTGAGTGTGTCCACATTTTATTCTAACTGTCTTAGCTTCACCAATTTAATGTTCTGTCACTTATTTTTACTGCTTGTTATCCCTTTTATGCTTAACTGTGTATTTTAAAATGGATTTTTCCGTAAATAAATAAATGCCCTATGCACCATTGGGTGCAGATAAGGGAAAGTAGAAGTAGTAAACCTTGAGGTAAGAAGTGCAAGCCTCTAAGGTTTATGTACAAAGAAAATAACTAAATAAAATATGCAAGCACCTATGTACATAATTTCAGACATGATTCAATCGAAAATTGTAATAATTATCTTTCGTTTTCTTTCTATTTATATTTTTGCCTAGGCATGCAACTTCTGTAAATGTTAGATGTGGTGAATAAATATTTTTGCATTCAGAGTTGACTAAAGCTGTGTACCGCCCCCCAGGTATGTCGGGCCTGTTGTCCAGCTTGTCGGCCCACTCGTCGCCCCCCAGCTCGAGCTCGGAGGGCGGCGGCGCCACGGGGGGCTCCGAGCGCTTCTCCCGGAAGGTGTTTGTGGGGGGCCTGCCGCCCGACATTGATGAAGGTAACACCAAAACCCCCACCATCTTAAATGAATAATTTCCAGGAATTCATGATATTGAAATGAAGAAGTGGAGAATAATACCGTCCTTGGGTAATTAGAAACTGGCGGAGACAGAAGCAGTGGAGTCGTTTCTCTGGACAATGACAGGATCACAGGACAATATATCGTAGCATATACAATGTACATAGATGATGATAAAATATAATTATTTCATTTTATATCCCTACAGAGATGAGGTAGAATTTTTTCAAATTCAGGAATATGGATATTCAATATCAATGTGGAGCCTTCAACTCGCTGGTGGATGATTCTCGATTCGTAATATATTTACAAAATCATAAATGTTACCTACGGTGCGATTCTCTAAGGTTTTAGACACTTCTGCGCATACGAATTCAGTACAAAATCGTATGCGCAGTAGTTTAAAAACACTTACAGAATCGAAGCGCTGGTGTGGATATTCGCAAATAAGCGAAATGGGGAATGTTGTAGTACATAAAGTGGCCACTCAACTCAGCCAATAAGCCATAAGCCATAAGTCATAAGTCATAAGCCCTGTAAACGCTCAAATATCCATATTCCAGAATTTGAAAAAATTCTACCTCATCTCTGTAGGGATATAAAATGAATGGGATATAAAATCCCGTCTTAGGATAAAATCCAGATTTGTGTACAAGTATTTGAACACGCCCAAAATGTTAAATATAATTAAATTTAACTTGAAATATGTTGGCTAAACAAGAAAATGGTGTTACTCTTATGTTGGGATATTTAATTGATTTATTTTAACTTTTTGTACAATAGCGTACACTGGCGGGTTTATTGCTAAGAAGCAATATCTAAGATTTGTGTTTCATTATAAATTGTCTACCAAAGTCTACATACTACATACTATCCATCAATAAAGCCTAGCGTGAACTTCCTTAACCAGTATGACTGTTTGCAGATGAGATAACTTCCTCGTTCCTGCGATTTGGAACTCTACTGGTGGACTGGCCACACAAGGCGGAGAGCAAGAGTTACTTCCCACCCAAGGGGTACGCCTTCCTGCTGTTTCAAGTAAGTCATACAAACCAGATTCTGTGGAAATATAAACGTTCATTTATAAATACCATATATTGTGGCATTCACTTGTATAGCTGGCGCCTAGAATAAAAAAACAACATTTAAAAATGTATTATATCCCTATAAATTGCTTCTATTTGAATCCCTCTCAATTGTGGTGGAGGTGGACAAAATCTGATGTACGAACCAATTCTCATAAAATTCTCGAGTCAGAAACACATCACATGAACCATCACCACATAATATACAGAAAGAGTGAGCAGGAAAACAGCCTGATATTACATCAACAGTTGATGTTACACACACACCAAAAGCGTAGACAAATACTGTGTATATTTCCAGTTATAATAATGTTGGTTCATATGATCGACAGGACGAGTGCTCGGTGCAGCGGCTGATGGAGGCGTGCATCCCCGACGACGAGAAGCTGTACCTGTGCGTGTCCTCGCCAACCATCAAGGACAAGCCCGTGCAGATCCGGCCGTGGCGGCTCGGGGACGCGGACTTCGTGCTGGACGCGGGCACGGCGCTGGACCCGCGCCGCACGGTGTTCGTGGGAGGCGTGCCGCGCCCGCTCAAGGCGGCCGAGCTGGCCACCATCATGGACCGCCTCTACGGCGGCGTGTGCTACGCCGGCATCGACACTGATCCCGACCTCAAGTACCCCAAGGTAACACACCTGCCCCACTGTCCCCACCAGCGAGGAAAAGCGAATTCAGCGATGTCAGTAGCTAAGCGTTGATACTCTTTATTAAGAATCATTATCCAACCAATTCAAGTTTTTTCTATTGTGCCATGCGATGCCACAGCTCGCCTGTGACAGTCTTTACATCTAAGCCCTGTAAATTTGATTCCGATGCTTTTTTGCTCCATTCCAGGTGACTATTTGCACTTTTAATCTCCTGTGATCGTTACTCTAAAATTTTATATTATATTGTGCTAAGCTTGAGCTTACCAGTCCATCCATATTTTCAAGGATCTGTCCGTGAATTTTTTCATGAATTATGAAAATGTCAGTATTTTTATTTATTAAAAGTTCAATTTTTACATGTTTTTTATTGTGGACAAAATATGGTAATTTGAGCTGAGCTCTACATCAATTATACGTATCGGTCACAACATTTAGAGTAAAGCATAAATATGTTTGTTCCAGGGCGCGGGAAGAGTGGCGTTCAGCAACCAGCAGAGCTACATCGCCGCCATCTCGGCCAGATTCGTGCAGCTGCAGCACGGGGACATAGACAAGCGAGTGGAGGTCTGCTACAGCGCTATACACCTCACATCCCGCCTCACGCTCCCCACTAACCGAGCCATCCTCTTGACCACTCCCGACATTGTTCCTTCCAGGTGAAGCCGTACGTGCTGGACGACCAGATGTGCGACGAGTGCGGCGGGGGGCGCTGCGGAGGGAAGTTCGCCCCCTTTTTTTGTGCCAATGTCACCTGTCTTCAGGTAACAACATTTTTATTATTATTTTACTGTAGTACAGGCCTACTATACACCGCAGATTAGTGTGGCTCATATTATACATTGAAAATTTCAAAACTAGTTTACATGTCTGGGCACCCACTAATTTTTTTATCAGTGTTAAAACAAGTATTCAGGTAAAGTTTGAAGCTAATATTCTAATTGGAAGACAGTGCTCTAAGGTATGTAATATTAAGAAAAAAAATATGAAAAAATCTGGCATTTCGAGGGTTGTTCAAAATTAAGTACAACTACCTGGGAAGTAGTAAATTAGTTTATTTCATAGTATAATATTGATGATGAATGGTAACTAATTAAATCTAGATATTGGTTCTAAATCTTTGACACCTATCAAGAATATAGAGTCCGCTTGACGTGTTATAGTAGATGACAAAGCCATATTTTCACAAAAAGTCTAAAATAATCACTTGAATAAAAGCACTCCTCACAAACAACCATTGACAGTTCTAATTTTTTCAACTCTTTAACACATTTTTCTTGGTATTTCTTTTAAATGGGAAAATTACAAAAATTTTAAAACCTTGGAGACGTTGAGCATAGCCTTTTATTCCACCTAGGACATTGAAATTTTAGCCCTTAACTACTATCAACTAAATTAAAAAACTTAGCGGGTGCCCTGAGATGTAGGGTAAATTTAACATTTTTGGACCACCCTACTGCAGATGTCTCTTTTCTCTTTCCAACCCTTGGGATTCACCCGAAATTAAAATGAACACCTTCACCTTTGATGTGAGACAGGTGGTGGTTTAGTAGGAGTGTCGCAGGCTCAGCCTAATGATTGGTGGATAGAATCTCCGCTTAGTTTCCTGTAAAGATACCTAGAGCAGTTTGTAGAGTCCTGTCTGTCCGCAGTATTACTGCGAGCACTGCTGGGCCACCATACACAGCCGGCCGGGGCGAGAGTTCCACAAGCCGCTGGTGAAGGAGGGAGCCGACCGCCCGCGGGCCGTGCCCTTCCGCTGGTGTTAGCCGCACTCCCTGCATTCCAAACACATTCTACTACATTGCATGTTGCACTTATTCAAATATATATTTCAAGATCGCCATTGAGATGTAGATAACAGATGAATTGAAGCATACATCCACCTTGCAGTATTAACAAAAGTTAATTGTATCAACATGTGGATTATGTTCATAATTCTAGTTCAGCTCATGTATTTAATCATATATTGAATTTATTAATTTCTTGGAGCATTATTTAAACTATATTTGTATGCATACTACACAAGATAGGTACTGCGGAGTTTTGTGCTTTTTGTTGATTTCCATTTTTATTTATTTGCATAAATGAAGTAACAGAATTGTCTTTCTCATCAATTTGTAATGATTCTGATTTACACTTCATTATATAAATGTTTTTTATTGTTAGTCTTATGGTTCAAGTGCGCAGTGAATTTTGTTATCATCAATATAATTGTTAACGGAATGAATCCGTTACGTGGAGACACTCCATAATATTACTATTGAATGTTCTCAGAATGTTGACTTGGTTTAATGTTGTTACTCTAGTTTGTAAGAGATGTTATTATTTTTTAACTGTCCTATTTCCTTGTATAATTATTTAATTTTTGTAATAACTAAAAAAAATATTAGGTATACGGGTAACATTACCAACAAAATATTTACATTTATAAAAAAAAATATTTTGACAAGCACGGTAAAACTAGAACTACTAGTTTTGTATCAAGACAATATTGATTACTAAAGAAATGTTTACTTGCACTTTTTGTATTTTAATAAATTATTCGCATGGTTCAAATTTTCATTTGTGTCAATAAAACTGTTTTTTTCATAATGGAAATAATTTAAATGTAAATTTTTTTACCATAAATATTTAGGAAATTGGAACAATTTGTTCAATTAAGATTCTCTGTATTTCAAGTATAAATGCATGCCAATCCTTCAGTGACAGGTTTTTAGTAAAATTATATAAAACCAATTTATGATGTTAATATACTATTTAAAATAAAACAAATTCCTTGTAACATAACCTTTTCTTCATATTTCCATTATAATTTTGTACCTAGATCGTAGAGTTATTGAATGAATATATTTCTCAGTGTTATTGTTTCAAATACATTATATTTTTGTTAATATAATTATTAAAGTACTTTGTCATGCTTTGTGAGAAAAGGTTAATACCTAATTTTCGCATCTTTTCCAGCAAAATGATTTGTTTTCTTTTTGTTAATTTTATTGAAATATAATTTTTGTTTCATATGCTAAATATAATTTTAATTATAAATTGTGTTTTACTGTAGTTTTAGAACTTGCGAAATAACTCAACATTTAAAAAAAAAAGAAGAGTGTTAAAAAATATGAAAATGGACTGACAATATTCGGACATAGCTAATATACATCAATCTGTAAGTCCAAAATGCTTCAAATGAACTGGATATATGGATAAGAAAATATTAATCAATCAAAAAATCTTCGTACATCTTTAGTAGTTATAAAAACATTTCACTAATTTCAAATTGCAATTAAAATTATCTTTAAACAAGACAAAAAACTGTACAGTTTCTTGTGCACTTTCTTATTCAGAAAACTAGAAACTAGATATGTATATTTTTAAGCACGATCTTAAGTTATTATCATATGTTTGCACACAGGAAATTATTAAAACTTAAAGCTAATAATGTAAATACGTTATTTGTTTTTTTACATTATTCAATATATCAATATTTACTTAAACGTTTAAATAAAAAACATTAACTGTCAGGTCAGCCAAGTCACCCCGACCATTCAATATTCCATACAGTTTTCGCTTCATACGGGATAATTTTCTGTCCTGTGTAAAGTGCGCTGAAGTAAACTATATTTAATAAGTCTTTTATTTCAATAAAAAATATTTATTATGCAGCCTTCTAGGCATTTTACAAAACATCATTTTACTCTTAAATTTATTTAAATTTATTAGTGTCCATACATTTGCAACAACTTTACTTATTTTATCATCACAAGGTTACAAGACAATTTTTTTAGATGGTGATTTATATCTTATGACTTGAAAAAAAAATTTTGGATTTTTGTTATCATTATTCATTTGTTAAAATTATAAATTATATTACAAGTCATATGGAATAATCGCTAAACATCCATAGGCCTTTTATAAGCTTTAAGTTGATCATGTTCGTAAATTTTATGTATTTTCGTGTACATATACGAAAAGAAGAACAAAATATTATCGTACTGTCCGTCGTACATATTAGGATCGACTTTACTATTATCTAGTCTATACTCTTCACAGTAGGGGCCCCTATACAGGGGGCTGACTCCCCAAGCGCTCAAATGAACTTCCAACACAAACTGGTGGATGGCTTCAACAGTGGAGAGGTACCACCGCGGGCTTCCTTTCTGGTGTCGCCAGAATTGAGACACACGGTTTTGTATAACGACGCACGGCAACTTTCTCATTCGTTCGTCCTTGTAAATACTTCTACTTTGATTCCATGTGCTATCGATAAACACCGCCTTCTTGATCGGGAGATCGCTTGGATCTAAAATTCCGTGGCATTTTCTTCTGTTGGCGTTACCGCTGAATCGCTTCGTAAGTAGAGTCCCTTGATGCCCGCTGGTAATCTGCCCGTTAGCGAATCGCTGAACCATGGATATTAAGTCTACGTTATTGTTGAATAGGTAGGGTATTTCTACGGCGGATTTACTGGGGTACACGAGGAACACCCGGTCGGATTGTGAGTAATCTGGGATGTCCGGGTAGGTGTAGATGTTGATATCGTCCGGGGCGAGGATCGGCCCGTGTATGGCGGTACTTTTACCGTCTATTTCGTTTCTATGTTTAATTATGTCGATCTTCACCGGCAACTGAGAACAAAAAGAAAACGACACGGGTAAATTATTTTTAGTATTATTACTACTGCCTCCCTTTATCCGCACCTAATGGTGCATAGGGCACTGCATTCATACAGCAACATTTAATAGAACAGAAATACAACTATAAATAACAACAGAAATATTGTAGGTTATGTTAAGAAATAAGTTTAACAGTAACATACTTTAACTTTGGGTATTTTGCCTTCTAATTCACTGATAGGAACGTAACACGTGTAACAGAAGTATTTCCTCGATTTGTAACATTTGGGGCACGGACTTCTACCGTCCAGTAAACCTAATATGGACGTATCGTCAATGGACATCCCTTCAAACGGTTTCTCGTCCATAGCTTCGGGGGATTTAGGATTCATTTTTCAAATTATTTTCTATGTATCATCAGCGAGTTAATTCACTTGCAAATATTAGTTTGATAACGTGTATTTTCAAATTATTGTTGACAGCGCGACATGCACCACGCACGCGACATGTCACACGAGAATTTGACACAATGACCATAGATTATTTGACAGCTAACAAATATTGCCATAATATATTGTCACGGTACTTAATATATTTTTTATTTATAGTAGAAAGTGCTTACTTATTTACATTGCAATCATTATTTTATTACATGAAAAATTTAACGAAAAACTCAATATCATGAATTTGATAGGAATTATTGTATTTAGGACTTCATTTCACCTAGATGCTTATTTTTTTCTGGAAAAGGTCGGACGATTCCGATGCGTTCGTTCATGAGAAGAGTAATTATTATGAATGTGGAAAAAGCAAATCGATGGTGGAAAAGAAAAACTTACTAAGCACTATATGCGCAAAAGAAAATTATACCGAGCGAAATAATATTATGTCACTTTGTGTCATTTTCTTTTGCACATATTATGTTGCTTAGTAACTTTTTCCTTTCCACCGTCGAAATATAGTGGCGAGGACCCAGGACACTGATGTGGGGTTTTATTCGCTCTGCCTACTCCTTCGGAGATATGACGTGATGGTTAGTTAGTATTCGTTTGTTAATCAGTAATTTAGGCGAGATATTATGCATAACAGTTTTTACAAACTTGAAAACACTAACTTACCTTTTTATTAGATTACATCAATCTGTCTCAATAATCTTTTTTTAATTGTTTCAGATTTTAACTTTGCTCAGTGACTTACTTCACTGCCGAACCCACAATGTAGTTGGAAACAAGAACATTAGGTACTTACTCAAATAAAAGTAACAAATTAGTTCCATACTTTTTTATTAGGGGATGAAAAGCATACATAGTTTTTGGTAAATAGAATTATCTACATTAAATGCGAAGAAATACTTACAAAAAAAACGCTTCTA
This sequence comes from Micrasema minimum, assembly GCA_022494985.1. NCBI lineage: Eukaryota > Metazoa > Arthropoda > Insecta > Trichoptera > Brachycentridae > Micrasema > Micrasema minimum. The sequence goes on along the minus strand of JAGVSP010002395.1, from coordinate 1,383 downwards.
AGATACATCAAATTTTAGATTAATTAATGAAATGCAGACAACAGAGACATAAATACAATTTTTGGAAAGTAAAATACTCGTTCCTTTCTCTAGTTTGGAGTTCAAATCCATAGAAAAAGAATCTTTTCAGTCCTGTACAAAGCAAAAGATAAGTTTTTTTACTTCTAAAACTTTGTATTGAGTAATTATAGACCTTAGGTAATAATAATATAGTTCCTATAATTTTTTAAATAGGACAATTATAAGATTTAATATTCATAAAGCCTCACATGGAAATGCTTTTGATTTTTTAAAACATTTTTTAAAAAACTAGCACACTTTTGGTGTGAACATCTACAGGAATATTTCCATAGATTATAAATTAATAATTGTGACACATTGAAGGAAAATTTAAAACAGGCGGGAAAATAAATACGCAAAATTAATTCAGAAGAATTAACTTTATAGGCCGGCCACATTTTGCTTCATGTGAAATCTATGAATTTAGTTAGGCTCACCCAAAGATTTAAAAAAAAAACCTATTATATAGGGAGATACGGCCTAAATAAATGGTGCATGTGACCACTTTTACCAGAAACTGGCAAGTGTTGTCACAACAGTTTCTATAGGGACATAGCGTTGTGTGCTCCTTCAAAATTTTGTACGGAAAATGTTCTTAAGACGATTCTCCACACTTCTATATTCTTTGGGCTCACCAAACTAAAATCATAGATTTCACGTGTAACAAAACAGATGCTGCCTATACAAATAAATAATTTAATTATACACTAACATCATTTAAGATTATAGGTACCTACATACTTACATAGAAAGAATTAAACATATAATTTGTTCTCTTCTAATTGTTTTTCTACATCTACGACCCACGAAATTTCGACACAGATTCAATTTTTATTTATTTATCCGAACAACATCGATACGACAAAAGGAGATTGACTACAACATCTGAGTGGACTTAATTTTTTGAATATGTTGCATAAATAAATTTTGGAGATTTTTATGGCTTTCAAGATTCAGATACAGATGTTTTTTGTTTAGTTATTTTTTGATTCGACATGTACAAAAGCCCCCATTTTAGTTAAACAAATCAAGAGGCCTCAGTATAAATTCTCATTCCTTGTCTTTCGTTAAATAAAAATATAATAAAGTAAAGGCCAGGAGAATTCTTTGTGAGGTTCTTACCAAGACAAAGAGGCTTCGATCATCAATGTACAATGTATCTACATGAAAGTCAATACAAGCATTTTGCTGCCTAAATGCAGAACTAGGTCAAGTGTAAATTTTGGTGAAATGGAGTTAAGGATGAAGGAATTTCAACCGATTTTCTAATTTGGGTAAAAAAATCACCAAACTCAAATTAAAAAAAACAGTAGAACACAACTT
>JAGVSP010002394.1:0-111490 GCA_022494985.1 Micrasema minimum | reverse complement strand
TGGTCCCCGGGGGAAAAAAACAAAGAGAAATCCCCCAAAAAAGAAAAGGTATGACAATTTTAAGGGTTACAGAAAAAAATACAAACTACCCTTTTCTATTTTTCTACGTCACTCAACAGGAAAAATCCATTTTCTATATGATATGAAATATATTAATGTGAAAGTCTCCGGAATACATTATTTCCTTTAGTAGAGTATATTTTAATTAATTTTGGTAGTAAAAAATCTGTAAACATGCTCCCGATGAATTAAAACACGATTAATTTATCATCCTCACGACTTGACACTCAACGTCATGAACATTTCACAACTTGAATGATCAAGTGTATCTAATGCCGTTATTTTCATAAAACTTGTTAAATAAAATTTAGAACAAATTTAAGGCATCAAAAGCAAAAAACGTATGTAAATTTTTACCGTGCTAATGTTTCACATTTATCTTTTATTTATTTTGCCAATATTATTATTAGTGCCATTTACCAATTTTCCAACCGTTTTTACCCAAAAATAAATACAAAAAGGCAGGATTCACAAATGTAGAAAAAGCTTAAGTTTAAATTTGTTACATTACATTTTTATGGTAAATTTTAAGTAATATTTTTTAATATTTTTAAAAATGTGTCGGTATTTTTAGTTTTATTCTGGGATTACCCCGAAAATATTTGGAATTTGTAAACTAAATGCAATTTTAGCAAGCCCAATTTATTTATTTGAAATACAGTGAAAGCCCCACCCTTTCCCTAAACAGTTTTAAAGACTATTGAGTATTTTTTCAGTCCAGCACAACTCTACCGATTTTTTAAAGCCAATCCGAGAAATTTAATAGATTCAGTTTTAACTGGAAAAAGCGGAAGAAAAGAAGCTTAAATACGCGACCAAATGCTTTCATTGCCCCTATCACTGTCTCGACTCTAATTGTCATAAAACATTCACCCCAACCTGCTCAAGGAGCTGGCCCAAATTTACAGTGATAGAGATATTAGTAATTCTACCCCTTTTTTTTAGTAGTTAGTTACCACCACCTCCCGTCTCGCCCGCCCCCCGCCAACCACGATTATTTTATATTACGATATTTAAAATACAATGAAAAGCCCCACCCTTTCCCTAGACTGCTTTAAAGACTATTGAGTCTTTTTTCAGTCCAGCCAACTCTACCGATTTTTTCAACAAGCTAAACCGCGATTTTAAGATTGTTAGTGTGATAAAAATACGAATGAATTTACGATTATTTACGCGAACAAATGCTTTCATTGTACCCCTACCACCGTCTCGGCTTATGTATTATAATTGTCATTGTTTCCATCACCCAAACCAACCAGAGTCGGCCCAAATTAACAGTGGTAGGGATGTTAGTTTAGATGTTAGTTTAGATGTTAGTTTAGATTAGATATTTAAAATAATACGATTTCATAATTCTACGCCCCTGCAGAGATTAGGGGAACAAAAACACATCCAAGTACAAAACTGTGGCACAGTCTTTCCACGCCATTTAAATCTGCATTGCCGACAATAAGCCCACAATATACGAATTCGTTTAACAAAATACAGCCACAGTAAATACTAGCTAATCCCCGGTCATTCCTCTGGATCAAGAGTGACAGCTTTTGGCGAATTGTATTATATTTCTGTTTAGTCGTGGAACTATTTGCATCTGAATTTTCTGCGAAGGACCAATCTACTGGAATGAATTATTAATTATTTTTAAAAGCACTCTCCACTGTGTTTACCGCAGTCAGCAGCTTTATTCTGAGCTTCATGTATAACTAATGCAGATATTTATTTAAATAGAATGGACTTGTAAATAAAAAAAATCTGTGAACGCAAAAAAATTCAACAAAAAAATCACAAGAACATCGGTGCAATCCGTTTATAAATCGGATAATTAATAACAGCGATACAACAATTAAAAGTTTATTTTTGAAAAAAATTTGTGTATGATGGGCGATCGGTGACGTCACTAATAAAAAAAACTATAAATGATTGTATCTCGCTTATTAATAATTCGATTTACGAACGGATTTGCACTGCTGGTTTTAAGATTCTTTGTTTTATTTTTCTGCATTCACAGAAAATTTCGGTTTACAAGCCAATTTGAATTCAGAATTCAGTACTTATCTTATAAAACACAATTTTGTTTCAGTGAGCACTTCTTCTCAATGGTTGTATTTCTGTGAAAAAAATAAAAAATGCCTCAAGCTCAAATCATGGGATCAAAAATATATTTTTTTTAATTTTTAGAATATCGTGTATCTCAATTTTTTTACTAATTCACTTTTAAAATGAACCTATAAGGTAAAAAAAAACTGCAATATTTTTTTTAACAAAGTTATTTGCATTTCAAATATTTATAAAAAAAACTTTTGGTATCGGAAAATATCAAATTAAATGAACGTATTAATGGTTTTATTAAAAATACATAGTTGATTGATCATAGTTGGCATTCATTTTATAAAACTCCATATTATTAATAATCCACTTAATAAACAAGACACGATTTTTAAATGAGTTTGTACGAGGCCCTCAAATACTGAAATATAGTGGTACGATGTACCACTTCAAATGAAGGAGATCACTGTGACTTGTGGTGGCGTTTCTAGCGTATAATAAATTCAGTATGATACAAATACAATTTAATTAAAATTTAATACCGTCATAAACATTAACATTTCTATTAAAGTGATCACAGGGTGATCAGCAACACATGAACGTCTCCATACCTCCATCACCACCAACTGTTGGTAGTTATAAATCTAAATATTCCAAGAACGATGACGCCAGTTATCCGGTTATTTGTCCAAAGTCTACAAATATGATTTATCATTTGACACTTAGAGATAGAGGCCCCAATTACTGGGGCCCGGGGGTTAGGTCCCCAAATTGAATAACGTGTGATATCCCAAGAAGTTGTGACGATAATCGTGATAACTCTTCACCGTGGGAGTAAGATTTATGTCCCCTTGACCAGAAACTCCGTCAGATTAGTTAGGATATTTGTATACGCTTAAAGCTTTAGATTTATGACCTATCTAGTTGAAGATATTTACTTATGACGGTTTGTCCATCAACGGGTAATGATTATTTATTTTTAATGGATCCTGATAAGGACTGGTAAATAGACCGGATGGTACATTGTAATTACAAAAATCATGAGAGAAAACGTTTCACTGGTAATTTTTACAAAAATATTAATTTTATATTAAGATATATTTCAATTAAGAAAAACATGGTTTTAACTCCTATTTCAATAATATTATATAAAACACATGTTTATACTCAATATTTATTCATCTATAAATTAGTACACGACTAAGCGTTAAGCTTTTTGTGGGTTATTTCATATTTTTAATATTGGTATTAGTGGCACAGTATTTTTTTGTAGTTTTAAGTATTATATTGTATAGACGAAATCATTAGGCAAAAAAAAAACTTTCCTTTTTTTTCATGTTTACACCTTTTTCTTTTTGTAAGAAAAGGATAATGAACGGGTTTATTTTCTTACTAATTCATGTTTACCTAAATTTACTAGCGCAAACTGGGGATGTTTATATAAAAAAAAAAATCACTACTTTTTTAGTTTTAAGTATTGAAATGATATTTCCTTTTTTTTCATATGTAAGTTTGGACATAAAGTATTTTTATACGTTTCACTGAAGAAAAAAATCTTTTAACCGTCAATTAACTATGTCATACAACATAATAAAATCCTTTATTTTGGTCAAATTTTTTTTATTTAAAAAATAAGGTAGTCATTCGAAAAACAGTGATTTTTGTTTAAAATAGAAATACGAACAGATTGATAATACTATTCAAATGAAAAAAATATATTTATGACTATTAAAAAGCATATTATTTTTTTTTCTACGGGCTCGTTTCGAAACAACCATGTTTCTTTCATAAGTAATGGATTTCAATGAAATAAAAATAAATAATATCGCTAAGTTAGTATCCACACTTTTTAAACTTAGCTACATGACTTATTTAGTACGATGGATCCAGCTTTATATTTGCTATTTAAATATTGACTTTATTTTTCTTTTTACTCCGTCCTTATAATAAAAATACAGATCGTTTAATACCCCGCGGTTCACCGAGGGTTAAATAAGGCGAAACTGTGTAGGTAATATAGGTATAGTAAATTAAATTGAAGTCGCTTTATTCTTTGTACTGAAATAGCAATATCTCCAAAGGTTAGTCATAAATTCGGAGGGTGAATCTTTTCAAATTCTATAAGATTGTATTCTGAGCCGCCAGTTTATAGCTCGTAATATTTTTATAGCGTCGCTACTCTAATTCTGTGTCACATAAAATGGATGATAAAATCAAATGATTCTCATTCTACTGTGTACATAAAAGTATTGACTGGCATAAGGATTTTTAATTTTGCAGGGTTGGGTTGCCGGCAAAATGCTTTTGACTACGATTTTTTAGTCTGACTGCAAGTCTATCCCTTAAATTAGCTTTCAAAATGGCAACTCCATCTCGGACTTCGTACTTTGACGTAAAAATTGTTCTGCGGAGTCTATTCTGCAACATTTTAAAAATTATTTTAGTCTAGCAGAAATTTCCTCAACAAAAAAATATAAATGAAAGTTTTATTTTCTCTTTAAATCTTTCCACATTTTTACAAAGAAATGCCCAAATCTTTCAGCCCGCTTTCTTAAAAAATAACTGCGACTCTAAATACTCAAAATCGAGACTTTCTATCGGGCGATAGTTTAGTCGGGTTGGGCTACTAGCGCGCACACTGAATCAACAAAACAGTCGGGTTGGTGATGAGTGCGCGCGCACACTAGAGAACAGTCGGCCAACTGCTCTCGAATGATTTTCCAGTTAATAAACGACTTTTGCAGAGAGCGGTCGCAATGAATGTTGGAACAATATTGTCAAGAAAAGTTATTATTGCTGCAATACTACGAAGGAGAAAGATTAAGAAGAGAAACCGAGAGTATTGGGTGCATCCCATCTACAGTGCATCGCAAGGCCCATTAAACTTAGCTATCGGCTGATACCGGATCGTTGTAGTATGCGCACTTGCATACATCTTCATACTGATTTAAAGCCCGACTAAACTATCGCCCGATAGAAAGTCTCTAGTCTGCGGGGGCTCTTAGACTTCTCAGCCCTGATTTGAGCAGAGTATTTTTCACTCCAGTGGTTTTTATTAAGTTGTGTGATAAAACGCACAGTGTACCTTGTAATAAAACGCTAGTTAAACTTCTTTTTAATGTTGACTATTTGTCTAGCGCACGGTTTTGACATTTACCGCATCATCCTACTTGCAAGTCTTTGAAAAAGTAACTGAACTGTTTTGGAAAAGGATAAGAGAGGATTTGATAAAAACAACATTTTTAGTGTGTCCAACAAACCCTTGCATAAAAATACCAGGTTTTACAAAATTTGTATTTAATACAAAGAAGCCTCGGATGGGAAAAGATATCTTGTTGTATTCTGTGTATGTGTGTGCATCTATTATTTTAATTGTTATACTATTGAAAACCCGTGATTTGTCATGTAAATTAATGTTCCACATCTTATAATATCATATTCTGTAATGGCTGATTATAAATAAGTAAATAAATTAAGTAATTTCTTAATAGATAACAGAGAGAAATCGCATGCGAAACAACGCTCCTATTCAATGTATATGTATAATTTTCATATAAATTATAACAATTGGCACAATTGGCACATTTGGATAATAAATACAAAGTGTAATAAGGAATGTAGCAAATATAATTAAATATAATAAATCTACATCAATTGTCTTAACTTAATTCGGCCAATCAGGTCATAAAAGCCCCGTAAATGCTTGAATATTCACATTCCCGTACTTTTAAAAAGCTTTTTCATCTAGTCACTATAAATATCATAAACACTTTTGTCTTTAATATACAGCGTGTTACTAAATTGGGTTGTTCCCGATAGCATGAATATCCTTGAAAACATAAATATTTAAAGTAAATTTTTACAATTCCAACGATAAAAACACAATGATCAAAAATGTTGTTTTCGTTTATAAATTTATGTTTTAAAAACACGAAATTACGAGTGACTTTTAACGCCCGTTATTGGCTAATGACGTCATACCCGTCCATTATAAAAGGCGGGAAATTCATTACGAAGTCAGCGCCCATATTGATGTGACGTCACACCGCATGCGCGCCAAATGGAGGATTTTGCGAGCGATTTGAAAAAGCGCTATTTCAAACCGCGCTAGAAAATTCATAATATGACATCGTAAAAATTTAAAAAAAAATTCCTTGGTATTGTAATTTTTCAACAAATTTTTTAAAATAAAAAATCTGAAACAATTCAATTGTTGTGTTTTGATCTAGTACGAAATGATTTTAACAAATCAGCAAAACTAATGAAATTATTAGTCCGAGTGCCTCCACACAGCTAAAGTATAATTAATGAGTGTCTTACAGGACAACATCATCCATCTTGTTAATTAAAAATGACAGTCAACTTTTTGCTCAAAACTCAATAATTATTACTACTTGTACTACCAACAATACTTCAATCACATAGGATCCTCCCTATGTGGAGCATATGGAATCCACAAACTGCCTCCAGGCCAAGCGATCGGCCGCCAGCTCCCGGGCATCCTCCCAAGTCAAGTCCACGTCCCGCAGCTCTGACGCAAATTGCCGACGAATTGTCAACAGTGGACGACCAGGACGCCCAGAACCTGATGCCCTGTAAACTAGGCAAGCATGGTTAAGGCTCTCGGGAGGCATACGTATTTTATGGCCCGGCCAGTCGAAACGCCTTCGCCGGATGACAGCAGATACCAAGGGTTGCTGTGTCCGTTGCCTCACCTCTGTGTTCCTTACAAAGTCAAACCACCGCATACCTAAAACTTTTCTAAGACACCTATTCTCTGCACTCAGAAGTCTGCTATCTTGGGCCCTGGTTAGGTGCCACGATTCGCAGCCATAGAGGAAAACAGGTGTGAAGCAGGAGTTATAAAGGTGTCATTTTGTTTTAACCTAGTAAACATCAGATCTCCAGACAGCTTTCATACTGAAGAAAAATAAACGGCCTTTAAAAAACCTGTAATTTGATAATAAAAAATAATAAATATGATTTTATATGCGTGTTACTTCGCATGATTTTATATGCGAAGTAACAAACATTGAATCCAGATGTCTTCACAAAACACTACAGCAATCCCCAATGGAATTCCCGAGCTGTCAGCAAGTATGCGGATCATTAAACTTGTGTGATAATGTCGCTGTCGTTTATTCTTCCAACAGTCAGATCTACAAGCGAATAAGTGTTATGTGTCTGTCACCAAGAATATTAACATGTGTAATCGTCTCTCATATTCTCCCAGTCAGCTGTAGTTAGCAGTCGACAGTCGAGCCAGAGTGGTGTCAGTCAAATGGTGATAGTCTAACTGTAGCTCAAGCACAGATAACTATCGACGTAGTTAAAAGCGTGCTATTTACGTGCTAACGTTTAACGATTTGACCGATCACAGTTCGATACCGTGGTAGCGGTTCGGCTGTGTTCGTCGTGTGTTCGGACGTTTTCGCCGAGCCGATCATAGCCGATGCGCGCAATATCGCGGCCATTGATCGCGGCCTTACGTCAAACGTCAAATCAATGCGCTTGTCGGATTATATATTATCGACTGCTTTTCTCAATATTTGGCTTGCCGAAAACCGGCTAAATTATAATAAAGATTGAATTAATATATGTGCGAATAAGATATATCTCGGGAAATGGCTCGCGACTAGTATGCGCCGTATGCGCTCGTTTAATAATCCCGATCGATAACTTTTAACGCGTGTTCCATTGTGATCGCGAAAACGTTAAACATCCATGGATAAGAAATCGTTATCACGTCGCTTATTACCGAATCGGTACTGATCTGTGATCGAGCAACTGCAGTCGTTTCTATAATCGTAGATGGCGTAGATAGTCATGACTTGATTCTTTTTTAAATATAAATTCCGCCCTCATTCATTAACTATTGATTTAGTGAATTAATCTTAGACATGTGCAATGTTTTACGTGCTAACATATATTTTTTATTTATTAGTTTTATACAAACATACTATTGTATTTCCATGAGTTAAAAGATTCATTCTGGCACATTACACTTTAACTGAAATATTACCACATATTATATTTAGGCAAGCATGATTAAAAGGCTCTCGGGAGGCATACGTAGTATATGGCCTAGCCAGCCGAAACGCCTTCGCCGGATGACAGTAGATACCAAGGGTTGCTGTGTCCGTTGCCTCACCTCTGTGATTCTTACAAAGTCAAACCACCGCACACCTAAAATTCTTCTAAGACACCTATTCCCAAATTCAGAAGCCCTGGTTAGGTGCCTATTTTACAAGGCATCAGGTTCTCGGCGTCCTGGTCGTCCACTGTAGACAATTTGTCGGCAGTTTGCGTCAGAGCTGCGGGACGTGGACTTGACTTGGGAGGATGCACGGGAGCTGGCGGCCGATCGCTTGGCCTGGAGGCAGTTTGTGGATTCCATATGCTCCACATAGGGAGCGGATATGGTATGATGATGATATTTAAGTTTTAATATACTTAACTAGTAAATAAATTTAACAACAGCACAAAAACATAGACATAGACAGAAAATACATAGTTTACAATGTAGAAACATAATATTGACTTTGGTTTGTCCCAGAATATCTTTAATGAGTCAGGGATACTTACTTAGAAGACTTTGCCAAAAGAAAGAAGAAAGATAGTAAAAAAAGGAAATAAGAAACCATTTGTTCCATAGGTGAAGAAAGGAAATACGAGAACTTTAATTCCGTAAATCAAAAGTTTGAATAGCTAATACAATGCGGTAGGTAGTCAGTAAAAAAAGAAGGACCAAAGTCTTATAAAAATCCAATAGACCCCATGAAAAAAGTGTCAATTATTTTAAAAAATGTCAGCTAACTACAAATTTCTATGTTTGTATGGGTTTTCGAATAAATGTCACATTTATTAATAATTTTAGCTCTCCCGATTATTTAGAGACTGCAGATTGTCTATTATTAGTCATATGATATATCAAACAATAAAATAATTGCAGGCAATAAAGGAATATGAATATATTTTATAAAAACGACTTGTTTTTTATAAAATAATTATGTAGAATCACAATATACATAACACGCAGGTAACCAAAGAAAGATATTAGTTACTAGTATTAAATTAGACTAAAGTACTGCGGGTGCTGATGGAAATATTTCCACAATAACATGTCAATGTCACTTTTCTAATCGTGAGTTATTATTCCTTTATCATCGCATTAGTAACACCTCGGCTAAATGCGTTATACGGTTATATCTAAACTGTGAGGCGTGGCGACTATTCATAGTAAAATTACAGCATTCAACACACTTCATAATAATTATTATATTCAATGCAAATGGCCAACTTTTGTGTTGTGATTGGGTAGACATGTATTAGACAGTTTTGGGTTAAGCAAATAATCAACTGATTGACCTATGTAAGAAATACGTTGAAGATAGATACTAAGAATTATGGTTGAATTATGAGTTTAATTATTCAGAGTGTCTACAGTGACAGCAGTATGATCAGAAAAAGGCGAACAGTTCACAGGCATAAAATATGAGAAAAGGTTTTTCAATTTACGGAACTGTGTTAAAGGCAATGATATGATATAATTGGTCAAAACTGTGGAAAAATATTTATGAAAAATAAAAAACATGTGTGGAATAACGTGAGATGTATTGTCGGGGCACGAGTTCCTGGCGCTCGAAAGGAATGCGGCTAGTGCTGTACCGCTACATTATCTTGAAAATCTATATCGATATAAATCGACAAGTACAATTAAAATATTTAAACAACGCGTGTTACTTTTAAAGAAGAAGTTGGTAATATTTTTGCTAGATGAGTATAGTATGTCAGTACACGTGGTCTGGTCTATTGTTTGTTTATGGTTGAGAATGAATGGGTGGGTAATTTACGACGTTTTTTAGTTATAAGTGAGATATTGCACCCATAACACCATTAACCCATGATAAAAAAAACTTCGTAAATTATCCATAGTAGTCCAACATAGTTATTGTTTATATAAAATATGAACGTTCTGTTAATATAAGAGTGCATTTTATATTAGTATTTGATATACACTATTTCATGAAATTAAAAAAAATATGAATCAGTGATTTATGGTGCAAACAAATTCAATAATAAGACTATCGTGCTTTTTTATGTAATAAAGGATTATTTAATACAATTAAAAATAAATAAGAAAATTATAACTTACATAGGGAATATATACAAAACTATTTTAATTCATTCATACCTGCGATAAAGAAAAAAACGACAACGACAAACGACTATTACAGTCTATTTTTTAAGTCACTATTTTTGCAATTATTAAATTGTCAAATTGTTACATTACAACAATGGTCATAACTTTACAATCAATATCTCTATACGTGATCGTAATCATCCCTTATTACGTTCTACCGTAAATCTATTTAATATTTCAATTTTCCCACTAAGCAAACCACCGCGCATCGCACTCAGAGGGTTGGCGATTAATTATTTAAAGGGCTTATTATTAGTTATAGAGACTGAAGGGATTATTAATTTAAGCTTTAGTACGGAGATTCTGGTTATTACTGAGACTTATTGGTATTGTATTTACCTAGGGTTAGGAAATGCCGTTTTGGCCAGTGTATATTTACAATATTATTTATTTTCTAAATAGGTACCGTACGTAGGTACCCTGTGTATGTGCCTAATTTCTTTTGCACGTAAAATTTTTAAAACAAAATAATATTTTGTTATAATTTTATAATAATTTTTTTCTCTTTTCTTGTCGTTAATTCGAACCCATTTAAATAAAAAAACATTTAATTTTTATTTTTACGATATAGTTTTACATCACTGCACCTGGTGTACCAATGCAGTGCCCTATGCACCATGGGTGGCGGATAAGGGAAAGTAGGGGTAGTATAGCGACATCTGGGTGAGCCGCTCGCGTAGTTAAGGCGGATTTTTTGGCAATCTTTACTTTTTCTGAGTGTAGGTAAGGGGTGTATTCATTCAAATTGTTGTTGTTAAAGGACATGTTTTTTTATTGAACTGGGAAATCAAGAATCAAAAAGAAGGGTTTATTTCTTGTTATTCGACTAATAAACCAATCATTGCATTGTCTTTCAGTAGAGAATGAATTACAGAATCAATCCCTCTACATTACAATTAAAGCTGTATCCAGCTAATTGAAGGAACTGCACTCTGTAATGAACCCCAACTCAACCAATATGGCTGTCGAATATCAATACCTAGTAGCGCAGTAAGTGATTATCTTGCTTCTAGAATATAGTTAAGCATTTTTGGCAATCTAATTTATTGCTGTAGGTACTTGTACTTCATCGCAAAAAATGGTGATTAAAAATAATTTTGACACTGATAAATCAAGGAATCACCAAGTGTAGCGATTCTTGGATTCGTTACATGAAGGCAAGATAATAAGTATTTTTCTTATCTTACAAAATCGACTCCAAATATGATATAGATTCACTGGTTTCCTGCTTGTACGTCAAGGTTTGTTGCACGGTGTATCTGTAAGAAACATCCATAAAAATAGAGATAAATACAAATAATACAACAATAGAAACAACTATAGAAACTAACAATAGAAACAGCTAAAAGACGTCTCACACTTCGATCAGCTACATCTACAGCTATAGGCAGGGTTTAGTACCGATCCGTAATCAGCGCACAAAGTTTGGAGAGCGCGCTTTTGCGGTTGCGGGCCCTGTGGCTTAGAATGCTCTCCCACCAGAAGTGCGCAACTGTGAGAGTGAAGTGATGTTCGAAAGAAACTCTTAAGACCTTCTCAAAATCTTAAAATTAATCTATATCATGATTTCTCAAAATCTTTTGATTAATTTTGATAATGTATTTTTCTACTCAGAAATTGAGTTTTCACTCACGTTTAAATTCCCGAGCCGTTAAATTCAATATGTAAAGCGCTCTTGAGGTATATTTATACGAAAACGGCGCTATATAAATTATCCATAGTGATAATAATAATAATAACATAATTTATTATAACATTTTAAAATGTTCCTATTGGTTTAAAACGAATGTGAGGCTCACTCGAAAATGTTTTCGGGCTTTTTGAACATTCTTTGTGTAAAACACTTACTAGGCTTTAAAATTTGACAAGTGAGTGTTTGGCGCATTCGCTCTGCATGCGAAATATCAATTAGTCCGAAGGGTTGCGAAGGCTGTTAGTTAAGTGGCTACCCTCCCCCCGTACTAGTGGAGGGTAGGAAGGAGAGGGCGGAGCGTTGCATCGTGTATAAACTTAGGATTAACTTAGGATTAAACTTAAAAAAACAGATTTTGCAACAATTTGTAAAAATAAATCTTAAAAAAACTCAACTTTAAACTGATGGGAATCTGTAAAAAATTTGATAACAATTGAAAAATTTATCCAAATTCAACGTCATTAAGGGAATCGTCATCTTGAAAAATGCGATGTCACAACTGCGATGTAGATACGTCGGTAATCGGTACCCTGAAACTACAAATACTAGCTACAATGTATGTAGGTACCTATCGATATTATTTTGCACATAGCCAACTTAATCAACACCTCGTAACTAAAATAATTTATTCACACTTAAATTCCTAATCGGATTAATTTCGGAATTAGGGGCTGCTTGTGCTTTAGTCAAGTCTCGATACGGTCACTCCGGTTTGAGGGGGCTTTAGATAGCTATTTCGTATTTGGTGGATCAGAACACCCCCGCAGAAAGAAGGGGTGGGAGGTTGCTGCGCTAGCGCTCGTCCTGGGGGCCCTATAGTGCAGCTGAACTTAATCCGATCCTGAAATAGGTACTAGATATATGCATTTATATAGTACCTTCATAAGAAATGATTTTTTTAAATGTGTGATATAAGTACCTACGTATTATAAAAATGATCTTTTTAATTCCGGTATAAAGATACAGTATTATCTTGTGTTCTTCTTCCGTATTAAGTATACCAATATCTTGTGTTCATTCTTTACACTATCTGTTTACATTATCTGTTATTTTTCCATTTCTACATGACTTTATCTTTCTCTTTTGCCACGTGCACACTGTATGGACTCACAGTATACCCACAAACAGGCTATGACTTGGTGGGATTTTTGTTTATATATTTTTTTTTTTATACATGTATGTGTTTTTAATGTATATCTATGTAAACTAAAAAAAATCTTTTGAAATATAAAAAAAATAATAAAAAAATTTAAAAAAATAAAAGTGCGATGTTTTTTCGTTCATCATCCCGGTTGGTCCAATTTAAGGGATATACAATAGACTTTGCAGTACGAGGCGTGGCATGCGACTTTTCCCCAACTTTTAGTAAACCCATAGTTCCCCATAACGTGAAAACTGCTTTACAATCAAAGAGAATAAAGACAAAAATTTTCTCTTTGACATTTAATGTCAGCGTCATACGTAGAGCAAATTAATTCCATCAACGGCCTCCAAGCCTATACGAGTCTAGATCGCGCCTCGTAATTCTGACGTAAACTGCCGAAGAATTGTCAGCAGTGGAAGTCCAGATACTGGAACCAACCTGTGTCTTTTCGAACAAAATGTTAAACTATAAATTGATATCACAGCACAATTTTAAACCTATTAAAACTTGAGAAGAATTTGATTCATTGCGTCAGAAAAAAAAGTCATTGATTTTTTTTAAAATTTAAACAGAATTCTTTTGATTCAAAACAAATATGTATGAATATGTTGACCTAACGAAAAACACTTCAAAGGGAAATCAAAGCATGTAAATATGTCAATCAATCATAATTTCCAAGGAGGTTTAACCAATTATTATCAAATGTTGGCACGAATGGGGCCAAAACTTAAAATTCTCCACTATTGTAACGACACGTAACGACGTAACTCTAATGGTGGTAACACACTTGGCTTAGCTTGAGCCACCGTTGGTGGAGAGGGTACATTTTAGAAAAAAGACAGTGCTTCAAAAAGTAAAAGTCAAAGAGTCTGCTTATGGCCTGGGCCAAGTGAGTTGCCAGCATAATGGTTTGTAGAAAAAATACAGAAAACGTTTTATACTTCAGTTTAAAGGTTGACCCACTTCAAATACGGAAGTTTTCCTTCATTAATAAATAATCACTGATTTTTGATAAAGTCTACACTAAATTGCTTGGAACGTGAATAGACTGTCGAAATACGCCTAACTGAAATTAAAATTAGACAAAAATCAAGATTTATTGTAAAAATACGACTGTATAATTTTTTTTTTAATTTTTTTTTTTTCCTTCAAAAATCTTATAAAACATACATGTATTATAATCCCAGGAGTTATAAAAACTCATTTTGGGACCGGTATATTCACATTTTTAATTAATTAATGTAGTTGTATTGTAAAACCAATTTTTATTCAGATAGGTACGTATTTTAATTTGAACTGCCAAATTGGTAGGCATGGGTTCGTATGGAGGTTTTAAATTATAAATCTTGTAAAATTTTACAATAGTTATAGGAACACATTAGATTTGTAACACCTTACAATTGATCAAACAAAATATAAGCTAATAAAAATAATATCTACGTCATTTTAACAGCCAAACATGATTTGTAAAGTTTAATGACTTTTAATCGAGAAAACAGCAATAAATTACTAAAATGATAGACTCCCAATTTAAATGAATAACACCACGTCAGACAATAAATAAACTTCGTTCCGCTATTAAATTCTTATTTTGCCATTCATCTACCATCCAACACAAGTCGAGAGAATTCGTGACTTTTGTAAAAAGTAAAAATATAAAGGTATGTTTGTAATATAGGGTTGCCTACTTAAAATACGAGAAGCGAGAGAGTTGACCGACGATAGTCACCTGGAGGGATCTAGTGATGTCCATATGCTCCACATAGAAGCGAACGTTGTGATAATTTATAAAGCGCCGTTTTTCGTATAAATAAACCTCAAGAACGCTTTACATATTGAATTTAACAGCTCAGGAAATTAAAAGTGAGTGAAAACTCAATTTCTGAGTAGAAAATACCATTATCAAAATTAATCAAAAGATTTTGAGAACATATAGGTCGAAACATCACTTCACTCTCACAGTTGCGCACTTCTGGTGGGAGAGTATTCCAAGCCACAGGGCCCGCAACCGCAAAAGCGCGCTCTCCAAACTTTGTGCGCTGATTACGGATCGGTACTAAAACCCGCCTATATAGCTGTAGAGTAGCTGATCGAAGTGTGAGACGTCTTTCAGCTAGTTCATCTGGAATGCAAAGCTCTTTTAAATACTCTGGAGCGCATCATGCATGGCTTTGTACATTAGCCAACAGAGTTTGTATTCTACCCTTTGTGGAAAGCGCAGCCAGTGCAGTTTTTTAGCAGTGGAGTGATGTGGCCGAACTTAGAAATTCCGAAGATAAGTCTAGCTGCAGCGTTCAATACTGATTGCTCTATTGGTTGCCGATAAGCGAAAGTAGTAGTAGTAGTAGATATTAATATTTGTCTATCTATGTATCATAGATGATAATGTACATAGACCTAATCATTTAATAAGTCAACGTACCAGATGTTCCGTTTTGTGGCATACACTTGGTTGAGAAAAAAATTCCCATCACAATACAGAATAAAAATAATTCACAATTCTTACAACACTTATCTTACATATAGTGTAATATTATTTTGTTACGAGTATGTTATGTTATGCACGGTGTCGCGTATGTACGTAACATGGCTCGAAGCAATACAAATAATAATACCTTGCTTAGTTTACTTTTTCCGTGGACGATATTATAATATGTAATTTATTGAGTGATGAAATATCGAATGATAACAATTAAAAGAAGTAATTGTATTCCGAATATCAACATCAAGTTAAGAAAGTACACAACAAAATAATTTTACAATCGGTTTATAGTTGTTAAAAACACTAAAAATGCTAGGCTAGAGAAACTTTGTGAAATTGGAATAAATATGCTATAATCGGCAAAAATAATTATTCTTCCTAAGGATAAGGATTCACAAAATTCTAAACTGTTTATTTATATCCTCGGTATCTACTAAAACTATGTATGATAGGTGCACTAATGTTGAAATTAGAGCAGAATGCAAGGCTGAGATAAGCATTATCGACCAAATTAAGAAAGGTCTTTTACGTTGGTTCGGTCATGTAGAGCGAATGGACGATGAAAGAACGGCTAAAAAAATATATGATGCGACTGTGCCTGGATGTAGAAGTCGAGGAAGGCCGAGAAAGACATGGCATGATCAAGTAAAACAAGTGGGCATGTAAGAAGTCGGAATAATCGACGTGCGTTCATGAGAAGATGTATGAATGTGGAGGAAGCAAGAGAAGTATGCCAGGACAGAGTGGTGTGGCGTTCTATCCTCTCTGCCTACCCCTTCGGGGAAATGGCGTGATGGTTAGTTAGTTAGTTCGTTAGGTATCTACTGTTATTCGGCGAAGGCGTTTCGGCTGGCTAGGCCATATACTACGTATGCCTCCCGAGAGCCTTAACCATGCTTGCCTTTTTACAAGGCATCGGGTTCTCGGCGTCCTGGTCGTCCACTGTTGACAATCCGTCGGCAGTTTGCGTCAGAGCTGCGGGACGTGGACTTGACTTGGGAGGATGCGCGGGAGCTGGCGGCCGATCGCTTGGCCTAGAGGCAGTTTGTGGATTCCATATGCTCCACATAGGGAGCGGATATGGTATGATGATGATGATCAACAAATAAGATATCAAAAAAATAAATATAGACGATGCAAACACGCACCTGGTCGATATCTAAAATGTGTGAAAAAATAATTTCTTTAATAGGTATTTAATTAAAACACAAAGAGTTCTACTTTTTTTATTACTAAAAACAAGGTGACGCGTTTCGTCTTACAAGGACATTATCAGGTGTTTTGATAATGTCCTTGTAAGAAGTTTTAATTAAATACAAGTATTTACCTATAAAAAGGGAGTTCTACGAACCAACATCCAAAACAATCAATATTGCTCTAATGTTAAATTCCAGGGAGAAAATCGAGGAGTACGTTTGTATGGGAAGCGCCCGCGAGTCACGTGGTAGAGTATGCATTTCTCTGTACGGAAACGACATGTGAAAATGTTTAATTTTAGTTATTTATTACTTGTAAATTAAAATGCGATATCTCTCTTACTAGATCATACAGTATTCCCAGTCAATTATAATCTCTATATTTGGATTCAGCTATAAATCTTATCGGCTCCATATTCCAATATACATAGTACGTAGGTACGAGTAATAGGTCCGCCTTGGTAGTAGCACGTTGAGCTGCCACCCATGAGGTCGCGGGATCGTTTCCCGCCGGGGGTCAATATGAAATATTAATTTTAATGTGATTTTCAAATTAAAAAAAAACATATTATGTGAAACCGTGGACTGATCATCTTGCCTTCATGTGACAAAATATCAAGATTTACTGCACTTGGTTTACCAATGCAGTGCCCTATGCACCATTGGGTGCGGAAAGAGGAAGTTATAGTAGGACATTACTTTTTTTTCGTAACTATTATTTGTTATCACTATGTCTAATTAAATTTTATTTTAAATACTTTTTTTCAGTTTTTTAACCAATTTTTGTTTTTTTTTTTGTTTTGGACACATACAGTTACAATGTGACATAATAAACAAATAACAACTATAAAATTTAAACCAATTAAGTGTCTTTTGTAAGTGTGAGGATGGTTAAGTGTGTGTAATAAATAATCAAACAATTTTAAAAAATGACACAAATAAATATAAAACTACCAAAATTACTTACTTTTCCTTAACAGCACCCAATGTTGCATAGGGTAATGCATTGGAACACCAAAATTAATAGCGAATAAAAATATTATACCTTAAAATTAAAATACCAACATTTTTGTCTATGATGATATTATATGAGAGATAAATAATTATTCTAGCCCTAAATTCCGAAGTCGGTAAGAAATACGAATACAGGATGTAACAAAACTCGTAGTACAACCCGACAACTGGTAAATCTACATCGTATTTAGAGTCGAGTGTGTAAAATGACCTTTTAATCTGAGCTCGAAAAAAAAAATTTTTCTTCTCACAAAAGTTTTCATAAGTATGGCAGATTAAGTAAAATTGCTCAAATTCTTATTAAAACGCGATTTTTATTTTGTTTTCTTTGTGGATGTATAAATTTGACTAAATAAATTATATTTGAAAACAATTTGCAAATAATTATCGAAGATAAAATTAACTTCGTACTCAATTTTCTCGAAAACGAATGAGTCAAATAAAAAAAAATACATGTGTGCAGTTCACACCAGGTAGAAGTGAAACCTTAATAAAACTAAGCTGAGAGAGAATGAGATAAATGCTGTTTCAGGAGTGAGATAATTATAGAATTTATTTATTATAAATATTGGTACCCATTTGATAATTTTTTTTCATTTTATTATTCATGATCCATGTCTTCAATTTCTACAAGTGATACGATCGGCTTATGATAACTAAAGATTATGAGACAAAATTATTTTTTTCGATTTTATCAATATATCTGTGTGAAATACCGCGTCAAGGCGCCTTCTCCTCTGTTTTGCTACAAAATTTTTGGAGTCGAATCTACCTCTTCAGATACATGAATATAACAAATTCTATTTTATAGCCTAGGACCTCCACATTATAAAAGTATAAAGGCGTGCCGGCGATTAACTGGTAGATGTTTCTGATGAGGTAGATGGAACAACGGCCAGCCGGCGGAAACTGTATTCTATCTTATCCTCTCGCAGGCTAAATCCCATAGATCTATATGTTTGTCTCTTTTTAGTCGCTTTTTCGTTTCATAAATTATCAATCAATCACTCCCAACGATTCTAGAGAAGTTTTCAGTTCAAAAAAAAATCTACGAAATTGACTCCAAATATGACGTAGATTCACTGGTTTCCCGCTTGTACGTCGAGTTTTGTTACACCGTGTATATCAGGAAATATTTCATAATCATTTAGATGAAACGAAATAAGGACGGATTGTAGAAAATAAATCATGGCGGAGAATTTTATAAGGAAAAAGAAAACATTCTGCAGTAAATAACAATTACCCGAGTCTGTTCAGAGCTTTACATATTTATTATCTTATGTAGAGCAGATGAAAGATACGAAATCTGGGGCCTTAGTACTGACATACATCGGGATCGAATTCATCATTTTGTATGGAAAACCATTGCCCTTAGCGTAGGAGGTACTAATTAATTTCTTCTCTGGCAATGATTTTCTATACAAAGTGATAAATTCAATAGCGATTTCGATCTCGATGTTTGTTTATGCTAAGCACCCTGACAGAAAATCTTATTTTATAAAGCTTCTTCTTTTCTTCTTCTTCATCAGCCATTGTTCGTCCACTGCTGGACATAGGCCTCCCCCATATTGGTCCACTGCTTTCTGTCCTGGGCCTCGAGCTGCCATCTGGATCCTGCAGTACTTTTTATGTCATCTGTCCATCTTCTTGGTGGTCTTCTTCTACAGGTCTCCTTGCAGCTCTAGGTCTCCAGTTCAGCAGGCGCTTCGTCCATCGGTCCTCATTCTGGCGTGCCACATGTCCAGCCCATGTCCACTTCAGCTGGGAGATAGCTTTTATGACGTCTATGACTCTAGTCCGTCTTCTTATCTCCTCGTTAGGGACATGGTCTCTTAAACTGATGCCGAGCATACTTCGCTCCATTGGCCCTTGCCTTATAAAGCTTATAAAATTTAATATAACATGCCGAATTTCGAAGGAATCGAACACAGGATCTCGTGCTGGTAGCCTGACGATCATCACCATTCCACGAGGATGATAGGTAAGAACTTTTGGACAAGAATTTCAGAGAAGTGAATATCCATATTTTTAAAATGTTTGTTTAGAATCGTTGGGAGTGATTTGAAACTCTATGAAACGAAAAAAAGCGACACTAAAAAGAGACAAACATATAGATCTATGGGATTTAGCCTGCGAGAGAATGAGATAGAACACAGTTTCCGCCGGCTGGCAGTAGTTCCATCTACCTCATCAGATACATCTACCAGTTGATCGCCGGCACCCCTTATACTTTATAAATGTGGAGGTCCTAGGCTATAAAACAGAATTTGTTCTATTCATGTATCTGAAGAGGTAGATTCGACTCCCCAAAATTTTGTAGCAAAACCGAGGGAGAAGGCGCCTTGACGCGGTATTTCACAGATATATTGATAAAATCGAAACAAAAAACTTTTGTCTCATACTTTAGTTATCATAAGCCGCTCGTATCACTTGTAGAAATTGAAGACATGGATCATGAATAAAAAAAATGAAAAAAAAATTATCAACTGGGTACCAATATTTATAATAAATAAATCCTATAATTATCCCACTCCTGATACTGCATTTATCTCATTCTCTCTCAGCTTAGTTTTATTAAGGTTTCACTTCTACCTGAAGTGAACTGCACACATGTTTTTTTTACATAGGTACAGGTCATTTCATCGTCTCGAGAGCCAAACATAGGTACAGGTCATTTCATCGTCTCGAGAGCCAAACATAGGTACAGGTCATTTCATCGTCTCGAGAGCCAAACATAGGTACAGGTCATTTCATCGTCTCGAGAGCCAAACATAGGTACAGGTCATTTCATCGTCTCGACAGCCAGTCTTAATTTTTTTAATGAAATTTTTTCCCTAAATTTATGAGAAATGTCCACCTCGTGGCATAGAAGTAGCGCGTTTGGTTACTGTGCACGAGGATGCGGGTTCGATTCCTGTAGAGGGTCATAACGAAATATATATATATATAATATATATTTACGTGTGTTTAAATATGTATTAATATTTCATGTGTGATACCTTGGACTGGACAGTGAAGCGCAAGACTGATCATCTTACCTTTATTCGATAAAAGTGATCAAGATACACTGCACTTGTTTTATTTTTTAGAATTTTATTTATAGGAAAAACAACAGTATCCATACATGAACGTAGAATACAAAAAAGCATGATTACCAATTATAGTTTTTCACATTTATACAATTCAAAGTAGATGGAAAAAATAAAATATAAGAAATAAAAATAAAGAGTTATGAGGGAAGGATAGGATGATAGGGATAGGTAAAAGGAAAATGAGATGACTGGGAATAAAATTAGGATTGCCTTTACAGTCTATAAGATTTCGAATAATTTTAATTTGAAATTGGGTAGTTGTTGTTCTAATGCAGTGCCCTATGCACCATTAGGTGCGGATAAGGGATAGTAGTAGTAGTATCCAAATATGATGTGACTCGTAGCACAACCCGAAAACTAGTTTTTTTACACCATGTATATTTCGTAATTTCAACAATATTTTTAATTCGTTAATTGTTATATTATTTCTTTAGGGATTTCTTGTGAACTAGCATGGCGACATTGATTGGCGACATATATCGCCGTTCGTCCCCATAAATCCGTAGATTATCTGCGCGTAATCTGACGTCAGCGAGGAGGTCCGGTGTTCGATTTCACAAGACGAATTGGGCGGGAAACGAGCCGACATGGCCGCCATTAAATATGACATATCTTTACACCTTGTAATTTGATGTCGCTTACGTTTTGAGCACCACAAACATAAATATCATCTCATAGTAGGTATGCATATAAATTATATATAAATTCAGTACCTGTGAGTCAAAATGGCACATCTTAAAAATGAAAATCTTTCAGGAAAAACGCATTTTTGTTATTTTTGACTTATTTTATTTATGTCTGCGTCCTAGCATAGTGGAGCGCATTTGACTCCCGAGCTTGAGGTCGCGGGTTCGATTCCCGTAGGGGGTCTAGGTGAAATTTTTATTTATATATAAAGTAACAAAATTCGTAGTTTAGCCCGAAAACAACAAATATGACTTTTTAATCTGAGCTTAATTTTTTTTTTCTTTTCATAAAAGCTTTCATTAGTAGCAAAATTCTTATCAAAATGCGGTTTTTTATTTTGTTTTATTTATGGATAGGACTAAATAAAACTAAATAATTGATATTTGATAACAATTGGGTTCTTCCCGATTTTTTATTTCAAAAATTGATTGTAAAATTACAATTTCAAGGGATTTTTTTTAAAAATTTTTACGATGTCATATGAATTTTTAAGCGCGGTTTGAAATAGCACTTTTTCAAATCGCTCGTAAAATCCTTCATTTGGCGCGCATGCGGTGTGACGTCACAGCAATATAGGCGCTCACTTCGTAATGAATTTCAAGCCTTTTATAATGGACGGGTATGACGTCATTAGCCAATAACGGGCGTTAAAAGTCACTCGTATTTTCGTGTTTTTAAAACATAAATTTATAAATGAAAAAAACATTTTTGATCATTGTGTTTTATATCGTTGGAATTGTAAAAATATACTTTAAATATTTATAACGTTTTTAAGAATATTCGTGTTATCGGGAAGAGCCCTATTCGCAAAAAACAATTTCATACTCAATTTTCTCGAAAAACTATGGGTCAAATTAAAAATATTTATTCTACAAAATCGACTCCAAATACAACCTAGATTCACTGGTTTCCCGCTTGTACATCGAGTTTTGTTACACCATGTTTATATATTATATTTATATTTGTGCTGATAAAAAGAAGAAAATTTTTGGTGTAAACTATCCCTGTCAACTGTTTACTTCTACTCTACCTTATCCGCGCCTAATGGTGCATAGGGTACTGCATTGGTACACCAAGTGCAGTGAATCTTGATAGTTTGTTACATGAAGGCAAGATGATCAATCTAACGCTTTAGCGCCAGTCAAAATATTTTAATGTGAAAATTACACTCAAATAAATGTATCATATTGACCCCCATTGGGAATTGAACCCGCGACCTCGTGCATGGCAGCCAAACGCGCTTCGCCACGAGGCGGACACTGTCTAGCAATAATTTATCCACGGTGCTTAGAATGAAGCAATATAATGAAGAAGAAGAGGATATCATTTTTCAAATAATGACCAATACCAGGTACAGTGTTGTAACGTTAAATTTGAACTCCTACCTACTCAAATGGGGTGGTCCCGTCTCAAAGGATTGAGTTATGAAGAAGGTGTAGAGTAGAGAGTATTACGTTCCTTTCAACATTTTAAAAATCCGTCTTTATAACCTCAAAATGTCAACAGCACTCCCCGGAGGTGGCAACACTGATTGAATTAATTATACACAGCGTCCACAAATCAAAGGAAGTACCTAGCTGGCTGTAAAGGGGATAAGAAAAAAATAAGCGGTAAAGCTTTTTCTCTTTTTTTAATTTTAAGCTTTATCCAGATCTTATTAATTTGAATTTATTTCGTTTGTATCAAGGTGGCTTTGTGATAAAATTCCGTTTCAATTAATTAGACACGAAAGGGCAAACTTATTACATTATGTGCTGATGGGGATAATGCGTTTTTAAAATCAATATTCATAGTTTTTTTTAGAGATGAAGTTGTGAAAAAAATCAATCAGAAACATTTGAAAAAAAGTATAATATACTTATGTTATTTAAGATTTTAAAAAATAATTTGCTGGGATTCAAAACATTTTAAACAATTTATTATGACAATAATTTTGAAACATATACGCATATAGATTTATTTGCTGACAAGGAACGAGGCGTTAATTAATTATTTTACACTGCATGGAACATCCACTGAAGAAACATTACTCTCAGCAAATTATGAAGGTTATTCATAAATTATAAGAAATAACACAGAAATTGATATAAATATGTTAAACCTGTGTATAATAATATTTTTTTGTAAAATAAATTAAGCATTTGCGTTATATGATAAACGCGAAGTTTAATTTATTGGTTGGTTTCGAATAGTCAGAAACGATTTGCCGGAATGTACGAAACAAGTCTTGGTGCAGTGCGATTTGAACCTAGGTAGGTACTAAATCGAAGCCTGTTACTTTATCCAATAGACCACAACCTTAAGAGTAATGACGTGCAGGGTATAGAGAGGCCCTTTCGCCGTTCCCCATAGAGCAGAAGCGTTACAAATTTTTGGTTAGCGACAACTTCACTCTGCTGGCGGCCATTATTATTTGTTTGACAACAGACGCGTAACGGTCACTTTCGTCGCTTTGCCAGTAAATAACGTGGATACTTCCTGATTTTAATAATCAAAAACGGCAATGGTGAATTGTAGTATGCTTGGTTGTAGCAGTAAGCGTGTCAAAGGTGTTAAAGGAGTCACATTTCACAGGTAATTGATTTCGATAAATAATTATTTTGATTTACATTGATTTTGGCATATATTGTCCTAACATGGGTATTATTTGTATAAAAACTTTCCCTTTTATCAACATATTTACATTATTTACCAGTTTTTCTTAATTTAGGTGATCAATTTGTAAATTAAAGTATGTCTACTGTTGATAGTGACAGTTGATTACTGTCGATATGCCAAGGCCGCATTAGGCATTTGTAAAACATTGGCATTTGTTTTGCTGCAAACTATAGCCAACTTCGTGTTTGACCCGATTTGAGCAAAATTTCAAATTATTAAACCACATCAGCTCCATCACGTCGGATAATGATACCAGCATAACAGGAGTGCAGAATCGTCAGAAGTATCAAGTTCAGATCACAGGAAACGCAGGAAGTCCTTAGCCGTGATGAATGCTGCCATAATTCCCAATCAGCGGGGAATAAATCAGGCGGGGTGTTGTCACTGCCAATTCTAGCAGCGGCATAAAACCCCAGGAATGTGAGAGTGCTAACTTCACGCCCTGGCGGCAGAAGACAGTAATCCGTGTAATTAGTTTGGCCGAAATAATCCGACTAGCACTTCCGTAAGCTTCTAACATCAAGGCATCACGATTTTAAATTTATTTTAGGCCGTTTCATCACTCATTCACTCCACATGACCTTAGTGATTTTTTTTATCGTCAAAAGCCCTTTTCGTAATTTTGTCGATAATGCTTTTCTCAGCCTACTTGCACTCGGCTCTACTTCTTCGACATTCAAATAGTAGTACATGTGTCTACATCAAGTGGCCACTTAACCACAGCCATAGGTCTGGACATGTCAAACCTAGATTCATATTCCCTTCCAATTTCGCTCTTTCTTGAATCAAAAATCTAACAGAACTAACTTTCATGTCTTCAATTAAAATAAAACAAAATTTAACAAAAAAAAACATTCAAATCGAAAAGAAAAAGCGCCATTAAAAACTTTTTTGCATTCATCCGAGTCGCTTTTTTGTTTTTTTTTTCCAGCGCGCGTTTTCACACTTGTTATTTCGAGCAATTTGGCAATGGCCACGTAAACCATCAGCGTAGCTGGTAATTCCGCGGTAAATATAGCCGAAAGCACACGAAAACATAGATTAACATTTAACGTTTTGTAGTACTCACGGATGTAATTCGAGACGCTACATCAGGAAATACAACGCCAATTTTTTTTTTGATAGGTAGGGTAAAAAGTTGAGTTTAAAAAAAAGGAAGTTTATTTGAAACAGATATACATACCTGTGTTTTTTTTTTTTTTTTTGACCGTGCAACTATCTGGGAAATGATAAGCTATTACAGAGGGGAACAAATTCACAATATGATAAGAGCTTGAGAAAATCACATTTGATTTTGCTATTTCAACGTGGAATCGAACCCGTAAAACCGAATGGTGAGTATATTCGTACCGGTAAAATTATTGACACTTAAGTTTACGGAGGCCCTAGACGTCAAGATCAGAGACAGTTTAACTCTGGAAACGAATGTGGGTTATCTCAAAATTGGAGGACCCACGATCTTCAGCGTCACTATAGACGCGTAATAAAGCGACGTGATAACTATTTACCTGCATGTAATAAAAAGATTTTCGCGAACAAAAAAAAATGCTTTGCAATCTTCTCAACAGTTATGACATCAGCATTATTACAATTCATCAAAAGTGCCATTGACGAAGACGATATCTATATATATATCTTAGTTCCAAAATTTGAGTCATATATGGCATTATCCGATGATCGGCGGAATGGGAAATGTTGAGTACGTCAAGTGGCATAATAAACAATCCAGCAATGACAGGCTCTGTAAACGCCTAGATAACCCACATTCGTTTCCAGAGTTTCTCTGTCCTCTGTTTGGGGATATCAATAATATCTGATATCAAATGGATGGCGTAAGCATGGATGTGGTTAGCACGTAGCACGTTTTTAACTAATGTCGATAGTATTCATCTGTGATTGATCTCCAAGAGGTATTTGTATCTCCAAAAATGTTTTCATTTGGAAACATAAACGTTGCTGTTCTCTCGGACTTTCCTTCAGCGAAATGGACCAAGACGCCTTCGAAACATTCCTATTTTCCGATGAAAGGATATCTTTTAGACAAGATGCAGCGATCAAGGAGGTCATTCGAAAACATTGCCCTTTGGTGGTAGTGGGATACAACTTGAAGCGAAACGACCAAGAAAGTCATTTTTTGTAAATATTGGGTAGGTTGTAGGTTGTATGTATATCGATTGCATATTGATGTTGTAGGATACAAGATGCAGCGAAATAACCGATGCTATCGCGGTGGCAATTTGAAAACATTACCTGTTGCTCAATCACAGATAACTATCGACGTAGTTAAAACCGTGCTAACCACGTGCTAGCCCTTCGATTTGATCGATCACAGTGACATTCGTTCGATACCGTGGTATCGATAGCCGAGCATAGCCGATCTGAGCCGAGCGGGGCCGATGCAAGCTATAACGCGGCCTTTACGTCAAACGTAAAATCAACGCGCTTGTCGGTTTTTTATATATGTCGACTGCTTTATCTCAATATTTGGCTTGCCGAAAACCGGCTAAATTATGCCTGGATGATGAAATGAATAAAGGTGCAGAAAGATATGGCATCTCGGGAAATGGCTCGCGACTAGTAAGCGCTCGTGGTAATAATTCCGATCGATAACGTTTAGCACGCGAAGGATCCATTGTGATGTGCGAAAACGTAGAAACATGCCATGGTAAAGAAATGTTATCCGTTCGTCGCTTATCTGCCCGAGTAGATAAGCAGTTTTAGATCAGATTAAGAAAGGTGTTTCATCTTGATGGTTTCGTATATGTAGAGCGAATGATGATGAAAGATCGGCTAAAATAAAGACATGAGCGACTGTGCCTGGATTTAGAAATCAGAGGAAGGCCGAGAAAGACATGGCACCTCAAGTAAAACAAGTGCACTGTGAACTTGAAAGTGCCATGTAAGATAGTCGAATTAATCGACGTTCGTGCATGAGAAGATGTATGAATGTGGACTGAAGCAAGAGAAGTGTGCCAGACAGAGTGGTGTGGCGTTCTATCCTCTCTGCTACCCTCGATTCGTAACATATATACAAAATCAAAAAGGTAGTTGGTGTGGAAATAGCTAATAAGCGGAATAGGGAATGTTGTAGTACATAAAGTGGCATTAACCCAGCCAATGACAGGTCATAAGCCCCTATATACGCCTCGAATATCCATATCCCTGAATTTGAAAAAAAAAACTACCCATCGTCTCAACAGAGACGATTCCCGTTTGTGAAGGGAATACGAGTATATCTAGTACTTTAAAGGGCTTAAGACTGTTTTACTCAGATTAAGTGGCCACTTGATGTGTTACAACATTCCCCATATCCACCTAGTTTTTGACCTATTCTTGTATCTGCCAATAATCAGAACTTGTATATACAGCGAAATGGCGCGACGCTTTAAGATGTCAAATTGTAATTATTAGCCCGTAATGGGTGAAATCTGGTGGACACTCAAAATGTTGTTTTTGAATAATTATTTTATTTGTTCCTTACAATGAGGGAATCCACTGTTTTCTAAAGTAATTTTTTTCTTAAACTTTCTAATTTAACTAAACTAAAAAAGTTATTGATGAAGATACGATCGTTTTTAAAGTATGCACATTTCAAAAACCCCGCTGTGGATACCACTAATGTACTAACTGCGTCATTTTTGTACAGGAAAGTGACGACATTATAAAACAATGTTGTTTATAAGCCATGGTACTTTCTCCAGCCAGTAACAAAAACTGTCAAAAATCTTTGCAAACTGACGCGGGAAGCAGAGACAAAATATACCTGCCAACTCAACTGTTCATATACTGTTAACAACTGTTTCTAGGGTTCTAGGAGCTGATGGCGGCCCATCTTTTTTGAAAAGAATCATGTATGTAGATTGTATTCCACATTAAAATGCCATTGGGAATGCGGCTACGGGGGTTTAAAAACGGAAACTGGAAACACTACACTTAGATACAAGGAGTGACGTCATTGTTTAAGATTTGAAATGAATGCTATTTTCAACATTTTTTTATTAATTTTTGCGTGCGTTTTTGGATATTTTCATCCCACTGTCAAAATTTTTCAATATTCGCGTCTACACGAAAGCATTTTTAAAAAATCAAATTCCGGTAGCAGTGATTTCCTCATTATGTTTACTGAAAACATGCATGGAGGCTTTCTAAAGGAGTCATAAAAAGGAAGAATAATTTGTGCTAGATAGGAACAATTTCATTTCATAGTTAATTTTAACTTAATATTGTTGACGCTTCACAGGGTGCAATCATGTCGTAGGAAAAAAAAAACGTGACCGCAAGATGTCCGACTGTCCCAAAATAAATGGGCGCGATCATACACAAATAAAGCTGTCAAATTAGCAACTTAACGTAACGATTCTGACGTGATCTAAATAAAACACACGTGTGAACATTTTTGCAATGCAAAAAAAAACTTGGCTAAAGCGCAAACATCGAGTTTCTGTTTTGGCTAATGTTAATGAGAGTGAAAGTTATGAGAATCTGTTAGTTTATTTTACTCGTACTTATTCAACGCTCTTGTCTTGTCTATTCTCCACGACAATCTACAATATGAACCAACCGAAGAATAAATGTGACAAATTTACATATTGTGATATTCTAACCATTTTGTTTTTAAATGCTGTCGTTTTTTATATCATAATGACTAATTGTTTTAAGAAGATATTACTAGATAAATATGATATGATTAGTGTGCCAGTATTTTATACTACAATGAAGCTTCACCCTTTTCTCTAGACTGTTTTTAAAAGACTATTGAGTCTTTTTTTCAGTCCCGCAGCAAACTCTCACCGATTGTTAAAACTAAGCTGCGTAGTTAAATTGAGGTTATATACGCGACCAAATGCTTTCTTTGCCCCTATCACTGTCTCGGCTCTAAGATTGTCATAAACACATTCACCCCAACCTGCTAAATTATTATTATTATGGATAATTTATATAGCGCCGTTTTTGTATAAATATACCTCAAATAGCTCAAATTTAATTTACGGCTCGGGAAATTTGAAGTGAGTGAAAACTCAATTTCAATCTTCGTAGAAAATACCATTATTCAAAATTAATCAAAAGATTTTTGAGACCATACAGGGTCTTAAGTTTCTTTCGAAAACATCACTTCACTCTCACAGTTGCGCACAGATTCTGGTGATAGAGCATTCCAAGCCACAGGAAAGGGGCCCCCGCAACCGCAAAAAGCGCGCTCGATCCACAAATTTATGTGCGCTGATTACGGATCGGTACATAAAACCCATGCAATAGTAGCTGTAGATGTAGCTGAATCGAAGTGTGAGACGTCTTTCAGCTAGTTTTATTCTGGAAATGCAAAGCTCTTATTAAATACTCTTGAGCTAAAGTTCCTATTGTGTATGTATGTCTACAGTTCTCATAAACAAGAAACATTATTTTATTATGAGTTGAAAGAAATTATAAGGTGAAAGAAATAATGCAATTTTAAACTCCTATTACGATTGCCTTAGTTTTTTACCAATGTTTTGAATTATAATCCGCAAAAAAGTGAGGGCAACACCATTGAATTTATCGCAAGGGCCAATTATGCGATAAATCACACAATGCGAGATAATTTGCACAGAAAATTAAATCTTAGCAAATTTGACGAATTTATTTCTCAAATAAGAATACCGATCGAAGCAAAGTTTCACATAATAAAATTTACATATACAGCGGCATGCCAAGGCACCAACAGTCCCCACAGAGAAAAAACTTAATACTATAAAAAATATATACACATATTTAAGAGGTCTTTAGAATTATAAAGTTAAGACCGATCTAATACATAATGCACCTACGTTTTTTTAAGGATGCCAGGTGTATTCGCTATCCTAACCGCTTATAACGTCACAATAATTAATACAATCATGTTTAACACGATCCTGCATCATATTAAAATACATAATTAATACTGAAAAA
Organism: Micrasema minimum; assembly: GCA_022494985.1. Lineage (NCBI taxonomy): Eukaryota > Metazoa > Arthropoda > Insecta > Trichoptera > Brachycentridae > Micrasema > Micrasema minimum. The sequence goes on along the minus strand of JAGVSP010002394.1, from coordinate 81,290 downwards.
AAAACTCAGACCGTTCAATTGTTGCATTTTCAATCCAGCGATATTTAATCTCCCAACGCGGGGAGGTATTTAATTTAAATAGTTGTCTTCGGACGTACCAGAAAATAAAAAAATAAATAAAATAATATAATTATCGAACACATTAGGTTTTTTAAAAATTAGTATGAAAATAAACAAGACGAACTAAATGTCTACCGGCGGTCGCATTCCACGACTAGGTAAATTGATAATAACTAAAAAAACGTGTAAATAATCAAATGTTGAGCATTGATGCTAATCTTCACTATCGCAAATTAAATTACATAAACCAAGTGTAATAAAATCATATTTCACGGTATATTCTTAAGCAGTTCAGGTTTATTTCAATATTTTATAACGTGGGCGATATCTGAATATGTAAACTTTGTATTAATTATTATTTTACGCAATAATTATTAGCAATAGCATATATTTTAGTCTAGACGTACGTGTCTTATAATTTCATTAGCAGCTTAATCAAGTTTGTAAATAAACAGTTATGAATCATTACCAGAAGGCAAAGAAAAGCACCTTTGTAACGCCTTTGGTCGCACAATGTGCGAAAAAGCTCAAAGAATCCCCGCCTAAATAAATTACATACGTCATGGGTGCAACAATGGGATTATACCCTTTCGTTCAATTGTGTATATTCTCAGCGATATTTCTACTCATGTTACCAGGACTAATGGCAAAAGAATGTCGTTGGTCCGCGGGAACGGCATACGTAAAGATTTTAAATCCCAGTGTCGCCATTGCAGTCATTATTCATTTGACAATTGAATGACACCATTTTGTTTTTATTTGCGTGTTCGCGAACGCGTGACTGATCGATCGCACTTTTACGAGCACGTGGTATTGAAAATCAATTATTCAAATGGGTTAAGTGTAATTGATTTTTTTTTAGTTTGATTTCGAATTACTATGTGCAATTAAATCAGTCGTTACACATAACTATATACATGTCAGTTATATTTCTGAAGAATAATTAATAATTAGGTACATATTTTAAAAAAAAACCTATCTTTGATATTATTACTTTAAGGTGTGTAGATTTTTACTTTTTTTTAATAGATTTCTTATAATAAGAATACACCACTTGTGTAAACGATGCAGGTGCCATATGCACCAAAGTGTGCGGGTAAGGGAAATAGAGTAGTAGTACCTATAATAAGAAAATAAGTTACCAAACGAACTTGTCAAATTAGAACTAAAATTAAAGACGCCATCGCTAGCTCCGTTAATGTTAAAATAAAAAGTACAAAACAATAGCAGAGATTCATTAATTAATTATTTAATAAATATTATTTCAGAATTTAGATAATGTTGAATCATCAGATGGTTTAAAAATTACGTTTAATGAAACCAAGTGGTTTTACAAGTATATTTAAAAAAATACGTGAAAACGTCGGCCATGTCTGAATCAGATACTCTTCAGCCGCAATGGCAAAAATAAAAGGAGCCAACAGCGTTTAGCTTTTAAACTAACCGTACGCATCATTTGGGGGTGTAAATGCTCTCCTGTAAATTGACCTCACCCGAAATAAAGGCCGGTTTGGACATAGGTCTGTTGGCCACGAGCCTAAAGACGATAAGGTTAACCGGAAATGTAACTAAAACTAAACACACGGCCGTGATTTCACGAAGCGATAGAGTTGGAATTGCGCGGCGGCCTATTTGGCATTGGACCTACCGCCAACCACGTCTGGACCACGCGCGTTACGCGAGCAGCATTAGGAAAGAATCTTAAAAAAACATTTTCACGCTAAAATGTTTCATATGTGAAGTCTTGGACGATCATCTTGCCATCACGTAGTAAAGTGATCAAGCTACACTGCATATGTGGTTCAATGCAGTGCACCCTATGCAGCATTACGTACGAAATGTAAAAAGTAGTTGAAAGAATCTACAGCGCTGTTTTTTTAAAAAATAATGAATGTCATTAATTAATTTCAACACAATTTTATGTAACTTTTGACTTTCACTTTCCTTTTTAAGCTTTTTTGTCGAGGGGCCAGATTTTGCGGTGATAAAAAAGATTATTTGATCTTTTGACTCGTTGCCTGCGGCGCTAATTTTATATGGAGTATTGAAGTTTTTTATGTAGCATTATTTCATGTTAAGTACCTACCCAAATTTCACTTATGTTCAACTTTAAAAAATGTGCTTTTAGATCTACGCTAATATAAAATGAATGTAGTGACGATTGTAAATGTAACGCTTGTTAATAATGTGATTTTGATATGCAATTGTAATTGCCATCATGGCTTATATGTGCTAATAAATCAAAACCAAATAAATTTGGAATGGTTTTAAATTCAACATAATAAAAACTGGAACTGGAATAGATTTATAACCAGCTGGTAAACTATGGAGTTTGATTACGCATTTTCTATAACAGCGGTATACTCAAGTTTCATCTGTCTATCTACCAATGGCATGGATAATATATATACAGTATAAAGATTTTGTAAATGTAATATAATTCTTGAATACTGTCTATAAATTAAATAAACCTAGACTTAAATTTATTGTCGACTGATTTTATTTATTTATGTTGTATTAGGTACATTATGTATTAGGTTCCTACACAATCTGTATGTAGGTTTTCACACAAAATAAGAAAATAAAAATCTATTAAATGTGAAATTATGTTAGTTTCCATATTTTCATCATAGAATTATCAGCCAAGAGGATAAAAGGTTGCCCGTGGCTATTATACGGTCAATAGGCACAATGCCGCGTGGTTAAACGACGCGGGGTAAATTGTATAATTTCTGCATTAAAGAAGTTGGCTAATTGGCGATTCGCGTAACCAGATAACTATCTTTCGAATTAGTAGATTAAACAACTAGATAATGTTTATAACGAGCACAATTAATTAAGGCTGTAAATGAGGAGATGTATACGTTTATGGAAAAGCCGTTAATAATTTCAGGGATGATTTGATTTAAGCACCTGATTTTTCAAAGGGAATCTGGCTTTTAATTATTAATCTGTATCAATAATACAGATCAAGCTATTTTCCAGTCGTGATATTTTCTTTATTTTTAAATTAAGGTATATTTAAAAATAGCCCAAATTGAAAAAAAAGGAATTTACATAAATCATTTTCAAACTGGTGAGGTATGAAGTCTGGATTAAAGTTTTTAACAAGACAAACCTATATCTTTCTAGATCCAGCTTTTTTGGGGATGCTAGGTTACTAGGCTTTATGTGTTGTTATTTTTCTTCTACTTTGTTTAGTTATTTTGTTGAAACTCTGCTATGGGCTTTAGCTAACGTATACTTGACATTTGTATTTTTTTAAATTAATGTACCTATTGGCTGTTGAGTTCCCCAAATAAACCAAATAAATAAATAAAATCCAGTCAGTATTTTTTTGTTTCTATACGAAAAAGAGGGAACATTTATTTGGGTGTTCACTTCTTTCAGGTTATTGGTGGTCGAATACAAAACTCAGAAATTCTAATGTATATAGGTATGTTCGTACCTGATAACTATCTTCGATAAAAACTGCATCGCTTGTTTTTTTCTACCACGATGCAGAACCAACCTGCCAATGATTATGCCGGAGCTGGGTAGAGCAATGTTGCCACTTAATCGCATCACCTCGGATGTCAACATATTTCACGACAGTCGGGTTCCAATAAGAAAGCATTATCTAAGTTGCAATTACAAACAAAATGTCTGCTTTTTTACACTTTGTTATATTATAAAATATTAGTTAATTTGTACACGAAATTAAAAATAGTACAACATATAAAATCAAATCAACTCCTCTCTCATTCTAATTCTCAAGTTTTACAAATAGTAAGTATGCAGTATGTACATGGTGTCACAAAACTCGACTACAAGCGGGAAACCAGTGAATCTACATCATATTTGGAGTCGATTTTATAGAATAAAGGTTTTTGATTTGACCCATGGTTTTTAAGAAAATTGAGTACGAATTACTTTGCAAATTGTTATCAAATAACATGCATTTAGTCAAATTAAAACTATCCATTAATAAATAAAAATAAAAACAGTATTTTAATATGATTTCGTGCAATTTATTTAATCAGCGGTACTTACGAAATCTTTTACGAGAACGAAAAAAAATTTTTTTTCAAGCTTGATTCAAAAGTCAAATTATTACACATTCGACTGCATAATATGATGTAAGATTCACTAGATTTTTCGGGTAAGTACTACGAGTTTTGATTTCTCCATGTACTAGTGTTCACTGTACGTCACAAGAGATAAATATCTTGATAGCAACTCGAGAACAATCTCTGCTACTCTCTTCCTCTCTCCTGTATCTCGTGTCCTTCTCTATAACAACTTCTTCCCGCTTCTCACACTATATATCAAAAGGCACTAGGTGAAGCTCTCAGGATCCTTTGTATCTAAGAGCGGGAGTCCTTGGGAAAACGAAAAGAGGTCATTGGTATAGTATACTAGGATTGTTAGGATTATCAGATTTTTAACACTAAAACTAGGAAATAATTACACAGTAATATACAGATTTTTAAAAAAAAACGCTTGTGTATATTGCGGCATTAAGCCTACTCTATTGGTGTCGTATACACTCCAATAGCCCGTGATTTATTAATTCTATTAAAACATTTTTGAGTGTGATCCTAAATTATATAGTTTTTAAACATTGGATTAATATTTTTCCATTGAATTAGTGATATATATTTTTTGTCCGTACTCGTGAGTTGTAGCCGGCAGCGCGATAGGGCTTGCACTGAGTAAGGAGTACGCGGGTTAACAGATTGCCGATGGCATGTCCAGGAATTAAATATTTATTTGTATGTGATTTTTACATATAAATATATTTTGGCAAATAGGATAACCTGTAGACTTGTGCACTTGAAGGTAAGACTGAATCATCTTGTCTTCGTGGTAACACATTATCAAGTTTCACTAAGACGAGAAAGGCTACACGAATACACTCAGTGTACCAATTTCAGTGCTCTATTGCACCATCTGGGTGCGGAATAAGGGACGGGTATAGTACCTAGTAATATGATTTCATTTTTTCAAAATATTTATGTTTTTTTTTGTATTATTATATTGACTGAAGTGGCACATAAAGGGTCAAATTAAATAATAATATTATATATTAATATTATTTTTGTTGCATATTAAAATCTTTTCCAGAAATAAACGGATTTCATAACTCTTGGTAGTAATCAATCTCGTTATTAAACATCAGCTCATTATATATCAATGGGTTGCATATCACTCATTATGGTTGTTATATACCTTTTAGGTAAAAGTTGTTTGCGGTTTATAAATACCCATTATCGAACTTCTTATTTTATCTACACTACTAGATTAAAGACCATATCGACAGGGTGCAATGACATTATGTTATTAATCTTCTAATAGTCATTTTAGCAGATAAATCATTAATTCGATACGGGGATTAACATAACTTTGCATAGGGTTTATGTAAACACAATATTACATAAAGGAATACTCGATGATTCTGTATGATATAGATGAGCACAATTAAAATAATACGAGCAGGTGTTTTAGGGTATTTTATGCCTCTGAATAAATCGCAACGGAAGCCGAGAGATTAAAGATATTGATATTATTTTATAATATTTAAAGAATGATAATTAAAATAAATAACATAGTTTAAGACGTGATATCTAAAAATACATTAAATTATGTTTAATATCTGAATTTCGGGCTGGTAAACAAAGTTTAGAAGAATAAATAAAAGATGGGATAAAAAGTATATGTTACCTATCATTAGACAAATATACCCTGGTTGTTAATAAAACCAATAATGCAAATATAATATCATTGTAGTTACATAAAATTATTTCTTGGGAAATACCTAGTATTAATATCGACATGAATAAAATTGAAAAAGTCACCAATAATATTATTTAAGGCTAGGCGCAAATCTCTAAATACGCTTATTTATTTACAAAATCACTTCTCTGAGCTTTAAGGTGTGGTTACATTAAAAGGGCTTAAATCGTAAAAAAATATTGGGAGGTCGGTACAGTAGCATTAGATAAAATCTAACAAAATCCTTCTTACATTTGGCTATATTGAGACATGTTTCGTAGTGTGAGTTTAATGCATTATTGAGATATGACAAAATATCAATAAAACCTTTTTTAAAAAAGTCATTTAAATTAAATGATAGGTACGAGTCAAATGTGCCAATTGATTTGATAAAATTGATAAAAATTAAATACAGTGCGCAGTAATGTAAAATAATAATATATAGTAAGTAAGGTTAGAATGATTCATTGTAAGATTAAAAACATTCGCGTATCAAATATTCCCAGCCACTTTCCTTTATAAATGGAGTAAGCACAATAAATCTGGACATTTGTTCCTCGCCACTATTACTTTAGGGATCATGCCACCTGCAACACTCCAATTACTCTTCACAGGGCTGCATGAACACTCTCAACTTAACGAGGGGATTGCTGTGTAATAGGGCAGGTTCCCAGGAAGGGTAGCCAGTCGATAGTTTTAACAGCCAACCGACGGTCAGACCACTGGATTTACGAATGATTAACTGGCGGTTAGTGATAGCGGAGATATAACTATCTGATGGAGAAATAATAACGTCTCGTATCGATATTTCGCATATAAAGGGGGTTGTGACATACATGGAACGTTCTTTAATGAATTAACATAATTATGGGGAGTAAACTGTGCATTAGGATGAAATTACTCTTTGAGTTGGATAAACCATAATTAGTTAAAGTCTATATACATTTATTATATTCCTGATTTTTGTTGGTATTACATAACCTTACTCTAACCTATTTTTACGCAATTAACATGAGATTGTAGTGTGAAGTCGAATATAGTTACTGTTGTAAAAATTCGATTTCTCGTTGATCTATAACATTTTAATTTGTTGTTGTTACCTCCCCACAGATACCCGGGGGGCGCCCAATAACAGAGGAAGCTGTTGAGTTAAAATTATATATTAGGTTTTTTTAAACCAACTTTTGGCGTGATATTTATAAGCGTAAATCTTTTTTTTTATATCTATTTTTTTTTGCAATTTTACAAGTTAAACCACTCACCTTGATTCAATTAGATTTTTTGTTTTATAATGTCTCTATTACTCTAATTGTCCAATGCGCGTGGTTAGCATGCAAGGGACAAATTGTAAAATATATCTTTTCCCCGGTAAATTCTCAGCCATCTTTAGTAAACAATGTTGGGATATAATTATGTATGTAATACCTAGCCCCAATTTTTCAAAAAACTACTTAATCTTTTTTCGTGAAATCATTAACACGACCCCAATTACTGATATCAGATGGAAGATGGGCATTCTAGTAGTCCATGCGCACTGTAAGCTGCTAGATGAACCTGGAATGCATTTGACTGACTATCTGCTATCTGTAGAATTAGTATTTCTAGTAGTTATCGCGTTTTTTGGTAAAATTTGTTGGAATTTAATTATGTACCTGGGTGAAGTTGGAAGAATTCCACAAACCGTCCATTGCGTTTTGTAGTGGCAGACGAATTTGGGGTTCAGTACTTCAATCTACGTTAGAACTTTTAGCTTTCATTTCTTAGATAAATCCGTTGTCCTCAGATCCTTTATTCATAAAATGGCATTATGAAAGTAACTAAGAATATCGAATTGTACTAGCGCCCTTGAGGTGTTTTCTCACTACGTGGCGCTTTATAATTCTATCCATGTCTTATAGATAATCGTTTGTCTCAGATCCTTAAAATAAAAAAAATGGGAAAGGAATTAAATAAATATCCGAATGTAAAAAACACAAAAAGTGATTTCTCCAAAAAAAAAAAAAAAAAACTTAATAAATAATCCAAAATAAAACATTAATATACTCATTGGTAAATAACATCTCACCAAGAGTCGAGCTAAAAAAGTTATTTTAATAAAAAAAAAATGTAACAAAAATACAAAAATATCAAAATCAAACAAAAACAATGATGCTTTCTCTATTATTATAGGTGTTCAGACCCGAGGGCGCTTTAGTAAACACTATGTCTCGATAAATATAAATATGAATAGAACACATATATGAGTTCTGAAGGCCAATTTTAGCCTAAAAACGCACCTCTATTTATTAGATATTCGAGAACATTATGATCGCCAGCGGACTATAATTCAAAATAAACTTATAGCTTTTGAGGTACATAGGTATACTAAAATTCTTACCCCCCCTTATTATTAAGTCAAACATATAAAACGATCCGGGGTTGCTATATAAATAACGACAAGGGATGCTAAAAAAATCAATTAATTAATATATACATGAATGCTATACCTACGCGCTAAAATTTTACGAAAATATGATCTGATAATTAACTAAGAATACAATAATAATAGTGCGTTCGTCGGAAAAATCGATAATTATTCAATTCAAAACAGAAAAAATATTACATAGGTAATTTTTTTTAAATCTATTGAGGGGAAATCCACTGTATTCCTATAGTATTAATTTTTTTCTAATAAAACAATTAATATTTAACTAAACAAAAAAAAAATTTTTTTTATTTATTTATAAGTATTATGATGAAGATTACGATTGTTTAAAGTTGCACATTTCTCAGAATACCAGTGCTAATATACCTCGTATGTAATATACTAGCGTCATTATTGCAGGATATGACATCATATATACGGGTTTGTTTAAAGGCCATGGTTATTTCTTCCAGCCAGTAACACAAACTGTCAAAACTTATTGCAAACTGACCGCGGGAAATACAGATAAAATATACCGTCGACTCACGTGTCATGATGTGTTAACAGGCTCGTTCTAGGGGAGACTGAATGGCGGGTCGACATCTTTATTTGCAATAGGAAGCTTGTATGTAGATTGAATTCCAATATTAAAAATGCTCATGGTTACGGGGGTTAAAAAACGGAAACAGGAAACCCACTTACACGTAAGCTACCACGAAAGCATTTTTAAAATTCAATTTCCGTCGTAGCAGTGGATTTCCTCCATTGAGGAGGGTCCTCAACAAATAAAGCGCTAAAGTGTGAAACGAGATGAATCAGTATCGCAGGAGCAAACAATATCGAACAGGATTGTGAATCCAAATAAAATAATTAATTTACATAAGAATATAACCTGTTATCATCAATTTCGATTTGAAATCGCAAGGCTTCAATTTGTCACGGTAATTTACAGACGTGTTATTAATTTTTTACTGTCCAACCATTGAAATATTGCCTCTCACAATCAATTTTCGCTGTATGAGCATTTTGAAACTTAATCTTACTGCGAGAGTATTAATCTTTGAAGTAGGTGGCTTTTGATCACAGCAAAAAAAAGAGTGTGTCACATGAGAATATTTTAGGGAATTGAATTAATCTCCAGTCCAAAATAAAATATACAGTAACCTAACACTTAAACAATGCAATTTTAATCAATAAGAAAACTATGTTTAAAACTTTATGCACACGAAAAGTGTATATTATTTTCATTTATTAATTGAATAAAAATTTTTTCTAATATCGTAATTTAAATTCGTAATTGTAACAGTAACCCTTTAAATATTTTACTTTTCATTCAAGATTTTTCATACCTTTTATTAAATAATGCAATATATTCTAAACTTTGTACGGCCATGTAGTTTAAAAACAAGATCGAACAATTGGGGAGGGGATATTAGAATTGATGTGTTCTTTTTTCCCCCCCATACTTGAAACAAAAACTATAACACTCACTAAACGTTTAACAAATAATTATATTACGATGATTCCGACATAATATGAAATTTTAACCAACTAGAAAGCGTATATTTTTTAAGAAGAATTTATCATTGAAGAAACGCCACTTCTAGTTCTAATTCTTGTTCGTTGTATTATCAATGTTCTTAATCTTTACAATTTTGTAGACACGCAGAGTGTTTGTTGCCATCGTTTAAAAACATTAAATAATATTACTATTATTCGAAACAATATCAATTGTCATTCATCTTATGGAAATCATACAAACTGCCTTTCACCAGGCCTGCAGGCAAACAGCTTTTGTCGAAACTGTCAACAGTGGGGACGACCTGGGACGAATGAGGAGAACCTGATTGCCTTGTAAAAATACGCAAAAGATATGTATAAGGCTCTGGGAGGGCATGATAGTACAGCGTAATAGAAGGCATGGCCAAGCCGAAACGATCGCCTTCAGCGTTTATGATTTTAATACCAATTCACTTGCTGTGTAAGTTGCTCGTACCTCTGGTGTTCTTTTACAAAAAGTCAAACCAAAGTCGAACACCTAAAGTAATCTTCTTAACAACTATTCCTCAAAACTCAAAGTCTCATCTGTCTTGGGCCCCAATTTGTTTGTACCACGATTCGCAACCATAGAGGAGAAAAACAGGTGAGGATCACGGGAGTTTATAAAGGCGGAATTTTGTTTTAAACCGAGTAAATATTCCAGATCTCGCAGACAGCTTTCCTTACTGTTGAATGCGGCGCCGTCTACTCCAAGCCGCACTCCAAGTTCTTTCTGAACTCTGCCGTTTTTCTGTCATGTACGCTCCAGGTATTTGAAGATCTCGACCCTTTCGATGACTTACAATAATATATTTGTGTGAAATTCTAAAAAAATAGTAAATACGATAATTCCTTCTGGCTCATCCGGTTACATTAAGGATTATGGAGAGACTAAGCTAACGAGTTCGAAGAATGAAAGGAATAAAAGCAAAGAACATTTAAAAAAGGTATAAACATTTCTCTAGAAATTCCATTGCAAATAACACGATACAAATTAAAGAAGAAATCCCATTTTGATACCGGAATCTCAAAATTGGAACCAAAATAAATTTATGAGATAATCTTATCATTAAAAAACCTCAATTATTATTTATTACAATTATGCAATTTTAATATCGGGTATCTTTTAAATGAAATTATGAAACAGGATGCGTTTGTAAATTTTAATGCATATAAAAAAATCTGTGATGCCAATATAATCTTAGTTAAATCGATTTTGTCAACCAGGTCTTTATTAAAAAAAGCTTTTATTTATTTATTTTTGTCCGCCTAGTAGCATAGTGGTAGCGCATTTGGCTGCCGTGCATGAGGTCGCGAGTTCGACTCCCGTAGGGGGTCATATCAGCCCAAGGTACTGGTATACTGAAGCGTAAGACTGATAATCTTGCCTTCAGGTAATAAAATGATCAAGACACACTGCACTTGGTCTGCCAATGCAAATGCAGGAATTCAGTGCCCTTTGGGTGCGGATACGGGAGAGTAGTAGGTAGTTGTATTATTTAGGGACACGCAAGTTAGAAATGTCTGGTGTCACGTGATTCGAGCCGATTCTTAATACAATCGAAGTCCTCGATTTTATCCCTGGAAATTGGCACTTAAGCAAAGTTTTTTCCACACGTTATGTGCGTGTTTGTATCTTATTTTTAAAGATAATGTTTTAATCTCCTTCAATAAATAAATAATCCTAAAATAAGACGATACACACACATAATAACATATTGTTTGTGTCCATTTCAGGTGGAAATAAAAATTCAAACTTGCGGAGAATTTAATTAGACTGTTTTTCCACCAGAAATCTAGCTGTGTTATTGTTTGAGCAAAACGTATTCCAAAAAGATACAACAATCTTTAGACCACAGCCATATGATAGTATTATTGTTAGGGTTCAAATCCTCTTAACTCTAGTCCCAGGCAATTCCCCTGTGGCACACCGCTGAAGGTTTGTGTTTTAGCGTTATATTCCGTTTAATATGTTCGGTCTCCTAATCACCTACCAGAGCTAAGTATACTGCTATGAGTTATATAATTTTCACGAGAAGAAGAGATGAAACAAAGAAGATAATGTGTGAAAACACTGGTAGACTAGAAATTCACAATTGGGTTCTTTCCGATTTTTTATTTTTTTATTAAAAAAATTAATTGAAAAATAACAATATCAAGGGAATTTTTTTTTATTTTTACGATGTCATATGAATTTTCTAGCGCGGTTTGGAATAGCACTTTTTAAATTCGCTCGCAAAATCCTCCATTTTGCGCGCATGCGGTGTGACGTCACAGCAATATAGGCGCTCACAACGGAATGAATTTCACGCCTTTCACGGTGGACGGGAATGACGTCATTAGCCAATAACGGGCGTTAAAAATCATTAAATTTTCGTGTTTTTAAAAACATAAATTTGTTAAGAATGAAAACAAAACTTTTGGTCATTGTGTGTTTTATATTTAGGGCTAACGCATGTTATTATTTATAAAATATATACTGGAGGAACTCAAAAACTACTATACCTTTATCCACACGCAATGGTGCATAGGGCACTGCATTGGTACACCAAGTGCAGTAAATCTTGATTATTTGACCTAATTACTAATATATTAAGAAGAAATTTATTAATATATTAAGAAAATCGAAGTGTGACCTGTAACGCGTGTTCAGTCAATTTTATATTTGATCGAAACCCGTTTAGTAGGGATAGTTTTAAACCAGATCATGAACATAAATAAATACTTCCCACTTGATCAGAAGTCAAATATTTTAATTGAATAAATGAATGAATATTTCTTTCAACGAAATGCTATCACCGAATTATTGTTAATAAAAATTGAGTGACATTTACGGCCTTACATACTTAATGCGTTTAATTAAATTTACGACTTTTTCAATGAATGCCTCCTTAACTTTTAATGCGTTCCGCGGATATGGTAAGATATCTTTTTATTTATTTAACATTAAGTGTGATTGACGATCAATGGGACTTCTTCCATTAATTAAAAATGCATATTTTATTACCGAATTTAGTCACACATAAATCTTATTCTAATCATTCACTGTATCCAGATTATCTTGAATATTCAATCTAAAAGATTTGTTTGTGTTTTATTTTCTTTCTTTGGCGAGATTTTTTTGAAAATAGGTACATAATATCTAGTCGGTTGGTGTTTTATATACATACAAATACCCCAACATATTATGTACAAATAACACATATTACTTAGTGAAATTGTAATTTATACTAAAAGAATAAAAATTATTTTAAATACCACACAGTGTAGATTCGTAGTATAAAAAAGGCTAGATCCACAATCATCCATGCACTTTGAAGTTGCAAGATGGATGGTTGTCTAGCCTCCTACTTAGTGAAAATCAGTTACAAAAACACTTTTGCATACTTATTATTGCTTAGTAAACTTACATAATTTTGTAAAATTTTCTAACTTATAATTAAAATCTGTTATATTTCTAATCAGGGGCTAGAATTCTCCAACCGTCTATGCGCTTGGTAGCTGCAGGACGAGTTGAGATCTAGCCTCTTTCTGTACAGCGCTCTTGAGGCGATTTTTCGCAAAAACAGCGCTTTATAAATTGTACATATAATTAATAAATATATAATATTCGACAGTCAGTTGCTAGATCACAGATCACTACCGACTCGGTAATAAGCGACGTGATAACGATTTCTTACCCATGGATGTTTAACGTTTTCGCGATCACAATGGAACACGCGTTAAAAGTTATCGATCGCGATTATTAAACGAGCGCTTCTAGTCGCGATCTATTTCCCGAGATATATCTTATTCGCACATATATCTTCATTCAATCTTTCTCGAGTGCCGTATTGCATTTAGCCGGTTTTCGGCAAGCCAAATATTGAGAAAAGCAGTCGACATAATAAAAAAATCCGACAAGCGCGATGATTTGACGTTTGACGTACGGCCGCGATATCGCGTGCATCGGCTCCGCTCGGCTCAGATCGGCAATGCTCGGCTCAGCGATCGCGGTATTGAACGATTGTCATTGTGATCGGTCAAATCGTTAGCGTCAGCACGTAGTTAGCAAGTTTTTAACTACGTCGATATCTGTGATTGAGCTACTGGTATCATTTAAAATTCGTTCATTCCAATATCCATAAATCCACCATCAGTTCATAGAACATTACACGAAACTAAACAAAAATAAACAAAAATAATGGCGGAGTTTTTACAATCCTCGCCTTACAAGTGTTAGCGTTTAATGGAAGTCATTAAATGTATCGGCAACAGTTTTATTTTTAGGTTTGATAAACTGAAATAACTCAAGACGAAAATAAAACGGCAGTAAAACAATATACAGAAACAGATGCTGAATAATCTAATTATCTCTGTTGGATTCGTATGAAGATAATTCCGTTTTATGGTCCATTCGTAACTACAAATATTTTTTTGTAAACAAAGAAGCATCTAATAAGTGCTTATCAAAAGAGGCTAAATTGGCAGTGCATAATGGAGTTCTGGTACCAACCCTTATGTATGGAAGCGAAGCATGGAGTTGGAAAAATAAGGATGAAAGTAAATTGAATGCAGTTGAAATGCGATCTCTCAGGCGAATGTGTGGTAAAACTATGTATGATAGGTGCACTAATGTTGAAATTAGAGCAGAATGCGAGGCTGAGATAAGCATTATCGACAAAATTAAGAAAGGTCTTTTACGTTGGTTCGGTCATGTAGAGCGAATGGATGATGAAAGAACGGCTAAAAAAATATATGATGCGACTGTGCCTGGATGTAGAAGTCGAGGAAGGCCGAGAAAGACATGGCATGACCAAGTTAAACAAGTGCTTGAAAGTGGGCATGTAAGAAGTCGGAATAATCGACGTGTGTGCATGAGAAGATGTATGAATGTGGAGGAAGCAAGAGAAGTATGCCAGGACAGAGTGGTGTGGCGTTCTATCCTCTCTGCCTACCCCTTCGGGGAAATGACGTGATGGTTAGTTAGTTAGTTAGTTAAGAAGGAACATCACACAAATTTGACTTATAGACGATTTTATTTAATAAAGGTAATGCGTCAAATTAAACAGACTAAAACACTCTATCATTGGGTGTATATAATTATCTTTTATCTTAGAATATTGTTTGCCAAGTATCTTCACTTACTTCTTTGGTGTTTTGTATAAAATATTATAGTTTTTTTTAAATAGTTTGAGGTGATTTTTTTTCATCATCATCATCATCATACCACAATCCACAAACTGCCTCCAGGCCAAGCGATCGCCCGCCAGCTCCCGTGCATCCTCCCAAGTCAAATCCAAGTCCCGCAGCTCTGACGCGAACTTCCGATTAAGATTTTTCACAAATTGCCGATTACGATTTTTCACAAATTGTAAATATTTTATACGTTTGCGAATATACTACATCAATCAAGCATATTTATTATTTATGTCGATCTTGTAAAATAAATAAAATAATTATTAGTAATTGTCCGCCTCGTAGCATAATGGTAGTGCATTTGGCTACTTAGTAGTAACTTTATAATAAATATTTTTTAAAAAAAATATTATTTTGTTTTAGAATTCCGAAATTTGTCCTCCTATTGACTCAATAGTTTAACACAAAACATCTTTTGATCATTAAAAATAAAACGTGTTACGAAGATTATTACAAGATTGGAGATTGGTATAATCGATTGTAGAACCGACCGCAATATTTAAGAAAAATTATATTTCGTAATCAATAAAGTACTGACGTTTGATTATTTAGTAGTCATTAGATATAATGTACATGAATTTTCTCATACCAATCAAGATAAATGAAAAATTATAGTTTTCAGTTGAGTAGCCAGTACTACTGGCGTTAGACTGATCACCTTGCTTTGATGTTACAAATTATCAAGGTTCACTGCACTTGGTGTACCGATGCAGTGCCCTATGCATCATTGGGTGCGGATAAGGGAGAATGGCAGTAATAGTAGTCAGAACCGTGGTGAAGTGGTAGGATTGGTAGCAGTCCCAACAGGGATTGGGATTTCTATTATTATTTTTTAGAATACAGTAATTGTTGATTCTTTAATACTAAGATAAAATCGTTATACCTACATAATAATTGTCTCTCATTAAAATCAAATTGGGTTGTTCCCGATAGCATGAATATCCTTGAAAACGTTATAAATATTTAAAGTATATTTTTTTACAATTCCAACGATGTAAAACACAATGATCCAAAATGTTGTTTTCATTTATAAATTTATGTTTTTTAAAACGAAAATTACGAGTGACTTTTAACGCCCGTTAATGGCTAATGACGTCATACCCGTCCATTTTAAAAGGCGGGAAATTCATTACGAAGTCAGCGCGCCCATATTGATGTGACGTCACACCGCATGCGCGCCAAATAAAGGATTTTGCGAGCGATTTGAAAAACCGCTATTTCAAACCGCGCTAGAAAATTCATGACATCGTAAAAAAAAAAAAAAATTCCCCTGATATTGTAATTTTTCAATCAATTTTTTTAAATAAAAAAAAATCTGAAAGAACCCAATTTAAACACCTAATTGGATAAGTGCTATTGGAAATCCATCCAACCTACGTGTGTAAAGTGTATAGTTATGTAGATAATATTCAATGGTACTTACCTTAATTATTTTATCACCTAAAACAGAACAGAAATGATCCAAAGTTAACCAAAATACTTACAACCATTTATAGTTCTTCTCAGGCGCGTGGGAGTCATTCATTGCGAGAGGAAAAAGTGTTGAAAGTTAACACTTTATCAATGCAGTACTAACCACGTGCTAACGCTAACCATTTGACCGATCACAATGAACATACGTTCACACCACGTTCGCTTTGCCGAGCACCATAGATATCGCGGCTAAACGTCAAACGTCAAATCAAGAAAGTCAACGCGCGTGTCGGATTGTTTATTATGTCGACGCTTTTTTGCATAAGACTATCTTAATTTTAGTTTTAAATTTTTCTCCGTCAAAATCAAAATATTTGCGGGAATTTTATTATGAAAGCGTATACAGACCCCCAGGAATGAGTTCGCAGTCTTATGTAGTCTTAATTTAGGGAGGTTCAGATTTCCTTTATTTCTAGTATTATAGGGATGCCTATCGCTAACCTTATGAATTTTATCTACATTTTTACGGGCATACATAATGTTTTCATAGACATATTGACTTGCTACGGTCAATATGTTAATATTTTGAAAACATCCCTTAGAGAATCTCTATAATTCAATTTATAGATTGCGCGAACGGCTCTTTTTTTGCAACAAAAATACACAGCTTGGATATCTTGGATAGCTATGTATATTAGTAATTAACTACCTGTGCGACCCGGCGTACTGCCTCGCCAGGCCCCCCCCCCCAGGCATCCACCCGAGCATCCGCGATATGGGAACTGATATGGTATGATGATGATGATGACTGCATGCACACCATGCGATTGAACAAACGAAAAAGGGTTAAGTACACAGGTACTATTTTACGGAATTCACTATTGCTATACCGTCACACCGAATAGTCCACGTGGCCGGCACATAATATAGTGCCCATACGGAAAGTACGTAATGGCGTGCGGCGGACATATTATTTAGAGTTTCACACTTCACAGGTTTGTACCACCGCTCGGGCCAATTTGAGTCGAGTGACCCACTGAACAAACGTGGGCACGTGATTTTAGATCTATAGTCATACGTAGATGATGGTAACTGCCTATTTATTGAAACCAATACCATGTCAATTTTACAGAGTATAAGAATTAAGGAGAGCAGCCATGTAAAAACGTTTTCTTATTGCTATAGAATGTCCGCAGACACACACTTGTTTTTTAACGAAACTAGATAAAAACTATTTTCTTTATATGTAGATGAGTCTATTTTACAAACAATTTTAGATTTCACTTTGGTATATTGTTTTATGTAAGAAATTAGTTTAAGATAGCTCTACAAATCAAAATACCTACACAAGTGGATCCGCCGCGATGAGACTCTCTGGTAACTTCGTCGAACGAGGATCGGAAAAATGGAAGAGGATCTTACCAGGGAGCTGGACTCAAAGGGCGGGATATGAAGCTGAAAGGGACCACCAGGAACGGGCGAAGTATCCTGAATACCCTGGAACCACCAACGTCGACAATGGCGCGGCGGGACACAAACGAGGGGGGCACAGTCACATTTTTACTCACTTTTGGTCGAACGGGGTTTCGGGAATTGGAATCTGGGAAAGAAGCTTTGGAGATGGATGACGAGTATTCACGAGGGTATAAACGAGGTGGTGGAAGTAATAGGTGGATAGAAAGGACGGATGTTTGCGAGGTCAATGTTGCTGCGCTGAGCTCGGAAATTCGAGACTGAATTTAGTTGAATAACATGGTGACAAATACGGACTGGATTGGGTGAGAAGGTAGGCGATACATTTTGGGCGAGGAATTCGAACTCCTAATACCAAGAGTATCAATGTTTGCCAAACCAACAAGTATTACTTTTTTCTAGTAATCTGACTGGGAATTGAACGCAACTGGAACTGGATCAAACTAAAAATAAGAATTTTAACATTTTAAATGTGTACAAATACTTGTAGACAAATTATTGAGCCTTACCTTCACCAATAAGATTTGATTGCCAAAATCGTGCTTAACAATTTTTCTCAACAGATGTCTACAGTGAGAAAATCACTGGAAAAGTGAACAATCTGGCAGGATAATTCATACTAATAGAGTTCTGAAATTTGTCATGTATGGTTATCAGCTGATGAGGCGGAATGGGGAATGTTGTAATACATCAAGTGGGCCACTTAACCCAGCCAATGACAGGTCTAAGCCCTGTAAACGCCAGATAATCTACAATCGTTTTCAGAGTTTCTATGTCTCTTGGGATATCAATAATATCTAAAAATAAGATATTTAAAAGAAAAATTATACTTTCGCGTTGAACTTACGAATATTACGATTTTCAGTACTTCTATCAAAATTTAACGACTTTTCGTAAGAAATTAGATTACACACTTATAATAATTCATAATTGAATTAATAAACCTACTTACGGGCGCTGTGAAATACATAAATACATTACTAAAACAGAAATGACTATTCAAAATCGTTGATGATTATTTCATTTTTCTAATCAGATATCTTCGGAAACTGTATTTTATTGATTGCTTCTTGAAGAATCAATATGCTTCTTATTATCCATTCGAGTTTAATAATATCTCATTAAAATAACGATCAAATACAAGTCTAATCTCTAATGGAATGTTATGGGAATAATCTGGCGGGAGGAACTGATTGGAAGACTTTTTATTGGGGTTTAATTAAGTCGAATAAAGATAAGGCAGTTATTTAGGTTTACGATGCGATTAGCGGCTTCTAGGTAACTTATATTTTTATCGGTTACTAATGAACTTATAATTTAATCGACATGAGGGAGCATTTTAACTATGGAATCGTTTTTTGATCGATTGTTTGCCGTAGGGAAATGTACGGAATGCTGGATTCTGGTGCTAAACCCAAATAATGAACAAAAAAAAATGCATTTTTTAGAGTAAGCAGTTTTTTAACGACTCACGAAATCTGAACGCTTTTATTAATTTTGGACGAATTGTATAAAAATTGGTGTTACTGACATCTATCAAAAAAAAAATTAACGACGAATCAATTTATTTTGCAACAATATCTGAATTCCAAAGAACTGTTATTTCATTAAAAACTGTATATAATTTGTGGAATTTGTGGTAGAATCTATGATCCATAATGCGGGAAAAGGAATCAAAGCATAATATTAACTTTTGACGAGAATTGATTTAAGTGAAATACTTGAAATTAAATCAAATCAAAGGAACTATATAAATATTTACTTACACAATATTACAAAACAGGTTATTTACTTCGACTAGTACAAACAAACATTTCAATCAAAAAGCTCATAAGTTAATGGGTACATTTTCTGGCGGGAAATTTACGAAATACCTGAGTCGATTTTCCTTTAATTCCCGCGCATTTTTCTTTGATCGCGTAGCTAAAAATCACGAAGCCTTTCAATAATATAAACTTCCCTTTGGTAAATAACCACGGCCTGAAAGCTCTAGTCACTGAAACAACACCACATATTATGAATGTGCAGGGCTGTGAACGAATTTAATAACTCTTCGACTCCAACTCTGATTTTTTTCTGATAAAAACAAATCACAGATGCACCTACCTACAAACATAGATATACATAGTCCATTATGAAAGTAATGAGCATGATTTTATTGTGATGCGACTATCCATCGTAGCGGGGGGGAAAGGTTGGGGAAATGTGGTGGAGTGTCTGCCCTTACCATGCAAGTGGTCGCCAGCAGTGCTGCCAGACGGAGGGAATTTTCCCACTTTCCGGGAATTTTTGGGCCAAATTTTGAGAAACGGGAAAAACGGGAAGATTCCGAAAAAGAGGGGAAAAAACGGGAATTTTCGGACTTGTGGGCATAATTTATGTGAATTTCACCATTTTCCGTCCAAATACATGGCTTTTATTTGTATTCAACCGTTCCAATGTTTCAATGTTCCTGTGACTTTAAGATGTTACTCTAATTTATATTAAATAAAAGCCCGCTCTGTTAGGGTAATATGACCTATTTTATGTTTTTAGTATTTCAAACCGCCATAACGTCGGAACATGCTACCAACCTTGGCAACGTAGCATCTGACTGTGTTTTATTGCGTTTTCACGCACTTTATACGGCCACTAATGTCTCTTGAGTCTTCCCCATACACACGATGACTAAAAATATAAAAAAATCTTCAAAATGAACGTTTTTAAGCCTTTTGAGAGAAAACGGGAATTTCTGGCCGAAAGTGGGAAAATTGGCAGCGCCGGGTGGGAGAAGCCGTCTCTCGGATCTGGCAGCACTGGTCGCCAGTGTGCTCCGAGCAGTCTGAGTGGAAAGACGTACCTCCGCGTGAAGTGTGTTTTTCGACTTTGTAACACGGCGCGATGGAGCATTCGCTTGAACAGCGATACGCAATCAATGCCCCCAGCCACACGGCCTTCATCATCACCAAATCCCTGACCCGGAGCAACACTCCGGTGGTCCCGCAACCCCCTTACAACCCCGACTTGGCTCCGTGCAATTTTTTTTGTTTACCCAACTGAAGAGAGAACTGAAAGGTAAGCATTGGGAGTCCGTGGAAACGATCCAAAATCAAGTCACAACGTTGTTAAGAGACATTCCCGCCGAGGAGTTCCAGGGTGCCTCCCAGGCATGGCAAACACGTCTCCGCAAGTGTATTAATTTGGGGAGAGTATTTTGAAGAATATTAAGAACTTGTAACGTTACAATGAATAAATCTATTTTTCCCAGAAAATGCTCATTACTGTCATAATGCACCCGAATATAGGGTATTCGGTACCTGATGCTACAAAAAACACCAAAAATACACACTACTTTTTGTCAAAGATGCCTTGCCTGTTGTACTACTTATGTAAAATTTCATTTTAATTTTGTTTCAGTTATTTAGAACATAACAGAAAAAATCAAATTCATTCGAAATACAATAATAAATCATACATGACAATAGATAGTCATGTTAGTATAATATAACAAAGTGTAGAAAGAAAAGTTAGAAAGTTCTTTCCTAAGGGAAGATCCACTGTCGTGAAATATGTCACCATTCGAGGTGATACGATTAAGTAGAAAGATTGCTCTACCAACAGGCATAACCATTTGCAGGTTGGTTCAGCATCGTGGTAGGTAAAACAATCGATGCTGTCTTTGTCGAAGATAGTTATCAGGTACGAACAGACCTACATCCATCAGAATTTCAGAGTTATGTATGCGACCACCAATCACCTGGAAGAAGTGAACACCCAAATGAACGTCTCTCCTCCTCCATAATGACTAATAGCCTAGCATCCCCAGTAAAAAGTCGGTTGGGAAGAGCCAAGGATGAAAACGTATAACCTACTTCCATTGTCCATTGAAAAACACCGCCTATAAGATTGCAATAAAAAAATTGATAGTGGAGATGGATTGTGTACAAATTTATGAACGCATCAGGCAAAGTAAATAATGTAGGATGAGTAAATGGAAGATTTATTACAATTTGACATCTCAACAGAGACGAGAACTTTGGAAGGGAATATGGATATCTAGGCGTTTACAGGGCTTATGACCTGTCATTGGCTGGGTTAAGTGGCCACTTGATGTATTACAACATTCCCCATTTCACCTAGTATCTGATGTCCATATCTGCCAATATACAATTAATTGGCGCGACGCTTCACATGTGAACACTTTCTGTCATCCATTGAGAAAATTGTTAAGCATTTTAGCAGAAACCTTTATGATTGCAAGTGAGATTCTTACCGAATTATATCACCTACTAGGAAACGCCTGAAGATGAATCTTCAATTTGTTATGCTTATAACTTTTACCAGCTATAAGCTAATGAAGATTTATTCATTATTAAAACGTAAAATGTTTCCTTCGGCAGGGAACATGATCATTATACAAAAAATTTATTGAATGTAAAGTAACAAAAATAAATCAATGTGATTTATAACTAATTATGACCTCAATTATGCAATAGGTAATAAAATTACTGTTTTAGTTGATATCTAAGTTGATAAAAATCAAACAAGAACACATTGGTGCGTGCTTTTTTGTGTTCAGTCTCTTAAAAACCACAATTATTATCGACTATGCTTAGAATCATATGGCGGAATGAATGATGCATAGGGCACTACTTTGGTACACTACGTGCTGTGTAATTTAATAATTTGTTGCATAACGGCAAGACGATCAGTCTACGCTAAGCGCCAGTCCAAGGTATCACATACGAAATATTTTTATGTGAAAAATCACCTTGAAACATTGATTTCTTCGGAAATCGATCTTCTGTAGCTCAAGCACAGATAACTATCGACGTAGTTAAAAACGTGCTATTCACGTGCTAACGCTAACGATTTGAGCGATCACAATGACATATCTTTCAATACCGCGATCTCTGAGCCGAGCATCGACGATCTGAGCCGAGCGGAGCCGAACTACGCTATATCGCGGCCGTCTGTCAAACGTCAAATCATCGCGCTTGTCGGATTTTTTATTATGTCGACTGCTTTTCTCAATATTTGGCTTGCCGAAAACCGGCTAAATTATAATAAAGATTGAATGAAGATTTGTGCGAATAAGATATATCTCGGGAAATGGCTCGCGACTAGTATGCGCTCGTTTAATAATCCCGATCGATAACTTTTAACGCGTGTTTCATTGTGATCGCGAAAACGTTAAACATCCATGGGTAAGAAATCGTTATCACGTCGCTTATTACCGAGTCGGTACTGATCTGTGATCGAGCAACTGAACTCGTGCATGGGTTTGCACTCATCTTATTATACTAAATTCTAAATCATTACGTAAAGGAATTTAAACTCCGATCCCGACTCCAGTTTCGACCCTAACTCCGATTCCGATCTCAACTCCGCAGCCCTGTTTGCATGTACGTTCACCCCTTCATATCGATTGATGGAAATGGGTTACAGATATCTATTTTAAATATTTTTTAAAAACCCCTTTTGAAGTTCGCTTCATCAAAGTGGAATATGTTTTCAATTAGTAATTCATTCGGTTAAATGACTGTAATTGAAAAAGCGTATAAATTCTCCGAATTAAGTGCTTTTATTCGCCGGAAATCTGAATTCTAGCGATCGCCTGCTGGGCTGCGATTGCTAATCAGATTCTACATAGTTACTCGTACATTAAATAAATGGTCGATAAAAACCAAATCGAATTGCGTACATCATACTTAGGCATTTATGTAAGTACCTATTATAAAAAAAATTGAAAATGGTTTTTATCTTCGTGTGCATTTACCAGTTTGCTATTTGCACATTGCGAGCATTTTTCAATGATATACAAGAATATTTTGTGTTTATCGACTATGTTAGGTAGCTCGTAAAATGGCATTTATAATCGCTGGCGCGCCCTGGAAATCGATAAAGCGTTCTACTCAAATTACATACATACATTTTAAAATGCCGTAAATTCTGCCCAGATTTACTTTTTAAAGCTTTTTGGATCGGATGAAAAACACTTAAAAGGGCTAATTAAATTTTAATTCCATAAAGCACAAAAATTAAGTCATTTTTATTACACGAATATAATCATTAAAATTATATTACTTTGGTGGCGTATTTATCTAATTTATTTATTTATTCATTTGTCTTTACTGTAATCACCTGTCCGCCTTGTGGTATAGCGGTTAGTCCGTTGGGCTATTCGTGTTGTATCTGGAATGAATTGTCAGGAATCACGCATTCCTTTTTCTCTATCTAGTCCTATGAAACATTTGGTCGTTAAGGATCAGAGGACCAGCTCCAGCGGCACCTTTGAAGACAGATATTTATATTGAAGGAGAATGTAATGTTGTTAGTATGAATCTTCTAACAATGGGATCACTGTTGCCGGATGGACCAATTTCAGCGGAGCGGACAAGTTTAGTTTCGCGGAGGTCTCAAGTGGCAGAACTAGGAACTCCGGTCGTCTGATCTACTTGGCACATGTTGGCTATCAGACAATTTGCATAATATGGGCCACGAACTACATAAATAATAAATAATAGAAAAATTATTTTTTTCACAAGTTTTTATTTCAGTGTATGAAATTGGAAACAACGTTTGGAAAACGTGCCAATTTATGATACCTTAGCATTTTTTAATATCTAAAAAAAGAACGTTATGTAGTTCTATGATATTTTCACTAACTAACCATCACGGCAATTCTCCGAAGGGGTAGACAGAGAGGATAGAACGCCACTCCACTCTGTCCTGGAGCTCAATCACAGATAACTATCGACGTATATAAAAACGTGCTAACCACGTGCTTACGCTAACCATTTGACCGATTACAATGAACATACGTTCATACCACGTTCGCGTTGCCGAGCACCATAGATGATAATAAATATCGCGGCTAAACGTCAAACGTCAAATCAAGAAAGTCAACGCGCGTGTCGGATTGTTTATTATGTCGACTGCTTTTCTCAATATTTGGCTTGCCGAACGCCGGCTAAATGCAATACGGCACTCGAGAAAGATTGAAAGAAGATATGTGCGAAGAAGATATATCTCGGGAAATGGCTCGCGACTTGATGCGCTCGTTTAATAATCCCGATCAATAACTTTTAACGCGTGTTCTATTGTGATCGCAAAAACGTTAAACATCCATGGTATGAAATCGTTATCACGTCGCTTATTACTGCGTCGATAGTGATCTGTGATCGAGCAACTGGCACTCTCCCTTGTTTCATCCACATTCTTACCTCTCCTCAAGCACAACGTCGATTATTCCGAAATAAATACATAAATATATACATTTTTATACAAAACTTTATTCATAAACTTAAAGTCAAATGTTCACAGTTAAACCTATAAAGGGTAGATACTTATATTCAAACATTTTGAGGATGTCCAAATACACAAGAATCGTAAATATCTCGTTAAAATGCAATACGAAATAACTACATAATATTAAAAATAACCTCGCGAATTTCATCAAGACGGCATAAAAATGATAAAAGACTAAAACGCGTTTTTCTCGGTATAATTTCCTGTAATGCAAATACGATGGTTATGCTTAGGACGGCTGTACGCCATACCTACATCTCTACCACACTATAACCACACCATATCCTAACCATCACCACACCATAGTATCTACACCATCACCTCACCATTATAATATTACCCGGCGCGGCACGGGACATGTGACAGAAGGCTGGCAGAAGAAAAAATCAACCACCATCGCTTGTCTTGTGTGTTTTGCCGCCAAATCGTATAGGACACCCAGCATTAACGCACATAATAATATTATAATATATGTCGTCATTTTCAAATTTTTGCGTAAAGGTTTTTAAGATACGATCTCTCAGGCGAATGTGTGGTAAGACTATGTATGATAGGTGTACAAATGTCGAAATTAGAGCAGAGTGCAAGGCTGAGAGATAAGCATTATCGACAAAATTAAGAAAGGGCTTTTACGATGGTTTGGTCATGTGGAGCGAATGAGCGATGAAAGAACGGCTAAAAGATATTCAAATGCAAGTGTGCCTGGATGTAGAAGCCGCGGAAGGCCGAGAAAGACATGGCATGACCAATTACGTCAAGTGGTGCCGAGTATGCAAGCGAGAGCGCGGAACAAGCGATAGAGAGGCACGATCGGCCTAAGCGTTCGGTTTGTTACGCATCTATATCGGCTGATGCGTCCGAGTAGAAGGGAGACAGCAGCAACACACAAGAAGAAAAAACAAAAAAATGAAAATTTATGGCAAAAATTGTAATTTTCAAATTAACTCCAGCATTGTATAATACAAAATAATGATAATTAAGTAATAATAATTCAATTCAATTCATTAAAGTATGCTATTTTTCATCAATGTTTTCTTATGGCGTTATCACGTAAAATTATCGTCCGTAAACCGACTTTACCGACAACCAAAAGTTTTTTATCAACGTCTAGTATTAAAACCTTACCTAGCTTTCATATCCATGTATTTAATTTACATCCTATATTATATTATATTTTGTGATACTTACTGTTATTTTTTTATTTTACGTATGACTGCATTTTTCATAATTTTAAAAGCACCGCTTGTACCGAACAACTATTAACCGGATTACACAATATTTACTATGGATTCATAATATATTTAATGACAAAAATCAAGGTCCATAATATTGATATTTATAAAAAATTTACAAGTTGTAATAATAAGTTCAATTTGCGAACGAACAAGACTGAAGCTTGTTCTAGGATCCCAGGAGTGATCCGGTTCGAAGATCGAAACTAAGGACGTGGGATGTTCGGACATGGATTGAATTTCAATACTACGCCATGTTTGATTCGTTATTTTGTATTTTTGCAGTTATCTGTGTATAAAAAAAGGTAAAACGTAAAATTGAAACTGGATTCTAGCCACGAAAGAGCGAAGCATGGATCCTATGCTGGACTGAAAGTCCCAAGCGACACTTCGGAAGTGATTTTGTACCCTAGATCACTCGCCGAAATATCGAATGCGACTTTCAATCAGCCATAGGGCCCAAGACACGTATTAAAATTAGATGTAATACTACTACTTCTTTCTCTTTTCCGCACCCAATAGTGCATAGGGCACTGCATTGGTACACTAAAAGCTGTGTTTCTTGATCATTTTATCAAATGAAGGTGAGATGATCAGTCTACGCTTCAGAACCAGTCCAAGGTATCCACATGAAATATTAATATAATATAATCGCTAATTCCATTCCGATCTGCTCATATTCGAAGCGAAATGGATATGTAAAGACCATTCGTATCCGCACCTAATGGTGCATAGAGCACTACATAGTTAATAGTGGAGTGTATCAGGATAACTTATTACATGAAGACAAGATCGTCAGTCTTTGGTTTCAGCACCAGTTCAAGGTATCACATGTGGAGTCTGTATTTTAATACGGAAAATACATTAAAAATAAATATTTAAAATAAACCCCATCGGGAATAGAACCCGCGACCTGCCGCATGGCAGCCCAACGAGCTTACTAAAACAATGGATAGGTCATAAACTCCTAAATATCGACAGCCTCTTTTGATTTATCAATAATACCTACAATATTGTAATTAGACCCAGGAGCTCAATCACAGATAACTATCGACGTAGTTCAAAACGTGCTAATCACGTGCTAACGCTAACCATTTGACCGATCACAATGAACATACGTTCTTACCACGTTCATACCACGGTAGCGTTACCATAGATGAAAGGTACAATAAATATCGTGGCTAAACGTCAAACGTCAAATCAAGAAAGTCAACGCGCGTGTCGGATTGTTTATTATGTCGACTGCTTTTCTCAATATTTGGCTTGCCGAACGCCGGCTAAATGCAATACGGCACTCAAGAAATATTGAAAGAAGATATGTGCGAGATTCAACCAATCCTCTTGAAATGAGCGAAGTTGAATTTCGTACGTTATTCAATCTCGGGAAATGGCTCGCGACTTGATGCGCTCGTTTTCTACGCATTTGAGGAGAAAAAAAAGTGCGTAGAACGTCTTGAAAAAACGTAAATATTTAGAATTTTGACATTTAATATTAGGTGTTGCCAAGCATCAGGTTAAAATGTGGCAATATTAAAAAATAATCCCGATCGATAACTTTTAAACGCGTGTTCCATTGTGATCGCGAAAACGTTAAACATCCATGGTAAAAAATTGTTATCACGTCGGTTATTACCGCGTCGATAGTGATCTGTGATCGAGCTACAGGAAACGTTAGAATTTTGTAGAAGCATCTAGATGTTTCCATGATGTAAAAAGAGTTATATGAAAGGTACTAGAACTGCATGCAACATGCTGGAAATTTCGATGTTCCGTGTTTGAATTGTAAAGCTTTTCTCCCTGCCTATAAAAGAAGCCGTCTGCCATCAGTAATTTCAAGACCGCTGAAAAGTATTATCCAGTAGGTACCTGCTTGTCTATGTAAATACGTGTGTACCTACCGATTAGCGAAAATAAATTATTGTGATTGAAAATAAATATGATATAAATTGTGTTTTAATTTGCTTCAATTAAAAAAATAATTACAATACTATACATAGGTAGGTACTAGGTACATTATTTTGATAAAGGAAACATCTTATGAACAATAAATAATATGGTGGCGGATAGCGGAGTTCTTTGATCAAAATGATACAAGTGAACGATAGACAGATGGATTTGAAATTAAGTTTCTCATTAAGATTTCTAATCGAAGCAATTTACATATTCAGGATTATCACCATAATATGTATCTAATCAAATCAGTAAAGGAAAGTTAGAAATAGGACTGGTCCATTGGTCACGCCTCTTGTAAACTAAACGTTTGTAGGGTAAAGAGAGGTAAAATTGTGATGCAGGATTTTTTTTAAATTTTGCTCCACAGAAATATCTTACAACTAGCCCATATTTTAATGCGAAAAAAAAAAAAAATTGTGTCAAAGCTCTTCTCTCTACTATATTTAAGATCAAGTAATTTCAAATCACTGGTAATTGAAACAATCGAAAATCTATCAACAAGTTGTATTGTAGATAGTAAGTACAGTATGCAAAAGTAATTAAGCGCAATGACTTGCCAATACTTGTATTATTGTATTGACTGTCTCTGCCACAAGACAATGACAGGGGCTTTTATTTGAGTTAATAAAAAATATCAAAACATGAAAGCGTATTAAAAATACCGAAATGAAAATCTTGGAAAAAGTGAACAGCTGTTCTACAGTAAAAAGAAATAAACTGTTTTAATAAAACAATTATTAAATCTCCCGACCGGTTTCAAGATAACGCGTGTCTCCTTTTCAAGGGTACAATTTCAATTGTTATAATGTGAATCCACCACGATGAGAACTCTCTGGTAACTTCGTCCGAACGAGGATCGGAAAATGGAAGAAGGACTTACCAGAGCTGGACTCAACAAGGGCGGGAAATGACGATGAAGGACCACAAGGAAGGGCGAAGTATCCTGGAATACTCTGGAAACACCACGTCGAACTGGCGCGGCGGGACACAAACCGAGGGGGCACAGCACACTTTTACTCACTTTCACCGAGGGGGGTTTCGGGAATTGGTTTCTGGAAGCTTGGAGATGGAGCAAGTATGACGAGGAAATTTTGATGGAAATGAACGAAGGAAGAACAGGTCTTGGATTTAACAGGAAAAACGGATGGTGACGAGTTCGAGGTAATGTTGCTGCGCTGAGCGAATATTCGAGAGGGAATTGAAGTTAGAAAAAAGGTGACAAATCGGAATGGAATAGATTAAGGTAGGGAATACATTTTGGAAGGAATTCGAACTACCTATCACCAGAGAGTATCAATAATGGCCAAACGTTATCGCATGGACAATGTTTCGGCTGATCTGGGTAAACTAGATGATAGAGATTGCTTGGAACAGGAGTCTCGCACAAAGTGGAATAGCATTGTCAAAGACACTAAATCTTTTCAAGAACTATTTGGCCATCATGGTAATTGATTTATAGTGTCAGCATTTAAAACAACACATCATAATAATTTTTCCCCGTGGTTATCGAAAAATTTTATGACTCATGTAGACGTATCTTCAGTATATATTTTGTAGATGCAATAGGTTCTTCCAGATAACATGAATATCCTTGAAAACGCTATAAATATTTAAAGTATATTTTTACAATTCCAACGATATAAAACACAATGATCAAAAATTTTGTTTTCATGTATAAATTTAAGTTTTAAAAACACGAAATTACGAGTGACTTTTAACGCCCGTTATTGGCTTATGACATCATACCCGTCTACCGTGGAAAGCGTGAAATCCATTCCGTAGTGAGCGCCTATATTGCTGTGACGTCACACCGCATGCGCGCTAAATGGAGGATTTTGCGAGCGATTTGAAAAAGCGCCATTTCAAACCGCGCTAAAAAATTCATATGACATCGTAAAAATTAAAAAAAAAATCCCTTTATATTGTCATTTTTCAATCATTTTTTTGTAATAAAAAATAAAAAATCGGAATGAACCCAATTTCAGCAACACTGTTTTTTTGAAATTCATGATTCACTTTAAAAAAAGATAGCGTGGATTATAAGTGTCTAGTGTCACACTTAAATGTTTATATTTAACTTTTTACTAAGTTGTTATCTTAACATTACAGATTGTATAATTTAAAAGTTCAATAACAAAAACAGTATGAAAAGTGAAATAGGTACTCCATTGTTTTTTTTTTCTGTGCCTACCTAGATAGGGAATTAAATTTATTTTATTTAAACATAAAAATCCGTTAATGTAAAATGAATTAAAGGATAAAACAAATTAAGATAGGAAGATACATTTGACAGTTGATGTGTCTTGAACTTGGTAAACTGGGTCTCTACGTGATAAGGAAGATGTTATAGATAACATCAATAAGATGAAATAAGCTTAATCTACGTGGTGTAACAAAACTCGTAGTACAACTCTCAAACTGGTGAATCTACATCATATTTGGAGTCGAATGTGTATGACTTTTTAATCTAGATTGAAAAAAAAAAACTTTTTCTTCTCATAAAAGCTTTCATAAGTTTGCTAACAGAAGCATGCACGCAATAGAGTTGTCTATCGACAAGTTGGTCACTTAACCCAGCCTAATGACAGGTCATAACGCCCTGTAAACCCTAACCCACATTCGTTTCAGAGTTTTCTCTGTCTTCTGTTGACGATACATAATATATCGATATCAGCCACAGCATGGGTATAAATCACAGTAATTTGTCTACAAGTATTTGAATACGTTCAACAAACGTTCTCAAAAATTCTTCATAAATTTCTCGGCAAACTAGGCCGTCAAATCGAAAAAATGTTGTCTCTACAAAATCGATTCAAAATATTATTAGATTCACTGGTTTCCGCCACGTGTAGATCGAGTTTTATGTTGTACGTATAAATATGAGAATAATAAAAAAATTGTTTGTAAAGGTACTATACTATGACCGTAAACAAAAATAAATCACGCATACTCTTTTCAATCAATGTATAGTAGATTTCATATGATCTAAAAAATATGAAAAATATACATTAACGTAATGTTCCATCAATAAACATTTTTACTCACTAACTTCACAAAGGATTTAATGTTAAATAGCTTCCTCTTCAAAATAAACTCCATGATTTATCATGTTTATCAGTTCCCATTCCAAAACGAGATTAAAGAATATTAACAATA
Source organism: Micrasema minimum (assembly GCA_022494985.1). Classification (NCBI taxonomy): domain Eukaryota; kingdom Metazoa; phylum Arthropoda; class Insecta; order Trichoptera; family Brachycentridae; genus Micrasema; species Micrasema minimum. The sequence continues at coordinate 49,838 of JAGVSP010002394.1, read as the reverse complement.
CATACTTAGGTATAGCTTTAATGATAAAAAAAGATTGTATATTAGATTCAAAGGTTATGAAAATAAATAATGATGGGTGCGAATGTCTAAGTGGTATGGAGTGATTAGATAAATTGAACATCACAAGAATCAAAAATCAACTTAATCATAGATATAATAAGAATATCCTGTTGCTTATTCATAAAACGCCTATGAGTTCTGTTTTGAATCAGTTGTCGTTTCACGGGAGATTCCATTATCGCTTTATATGTCAGTTCGCCAGGGACCGGCACTGTGGTAGATAGATAGGATATGGCCAAGACATTCAATTTAAAAACTTAGTTATAATTACTTTAATATCCGTCTGTCACTGATATAAATAGGAATTTCCATCTTAAACTATGTCATTCGCCGGCGATAGGATATGAACTAAGTTATAGGATATGTATAATTTTAACTGTGGCGTGGAATTATTACTGTTAATTACACAACTGACAGAAAGGCGACTTCAGTGAGCTTAATACCTACTAATATCCCATGTAGAAAGTTAATATAATAAAAGGTTCACTGGTTAAATCTAGAATTTATTGTTTTAATTCGTTATCTGTTTATACAAGTTAATAATTAATGATTCATATAAAAATTATAATTAGCGGGATCATCAAATCAAGTCAAAAAAGATATTACAAATAGTATTTTGATACATACAAACATACATACGTATTTCGAACACAAAAAATAGCTGACATTGCTTAAAAGCGATAATTTTTCGTAATAAATTACGGAATGTATAATAATTTATAAGTTCATAAGTATCATATTTGTAATATCTAAAAAATGTAAGGTATTTTATTACAAAAAAAAAACATGTGTGCAGTTCACACCAACCCAAGTAGAAAACCTTAATAAAACGAAGCTGAGAGTTAATGAGATAAATGCAGTAATCAGGGACTCGGTAATTTAGATAAGATTTATTTATTATAAATATTGGTACCCATTTGTTATTTTTTTTTCATTTTATTATTCATGATCCATGTCTTCAATTTCTACAAGTGATACGATCAGCTTATGATAACTTAAGTATGAGACAATTTTTTTTTTCTATTTTATCAATATATCTGTGAAGTACCGGGTCAAGGCGCCTTCTCCCTCTGTTTTGCTACAAAATTTTTGGAGTCGAATCTACCTCTTCAGATACATGAATAGAACCAATTCTGTTTTATAGCCTAGGACCTCCACATTATAAAAGTATAAGGGGTGCCGGCGATCAACTGGTAGATGTATCTGATGAGGTAGATGGAACTACTGCCAACCGGCGGAAACTGTGTTCCTATCTCATTCTTTCGCAGGCTAAATCCCAAATTAGATCTATATGTTTGTCTGCTTTTTAGTTAGCTTTTTCGTTTCATAAATTTTCAAATCACTCCCAAACGATTTTAAAGAAGTTTCACTTCAATAATGTCTAACACATTATTGCTTTACTGCGAATAGGTAAGTACTACTACTTTCCCTTATCTCATAATTTATTTATTAATTATTCTATTTTTTTTCGGTTACTAGCGCAATCAATATTTATTAATAAACCTAATGATGAATGCAGTTTTATTTCCCAAAATCACAAGCAGAAACTGATAATAGACGATAAGTATCCCTTTCCTCTAACTGTTATGTGCCCAATCCATTCAACCTGAATTTACGAGCTCTCCCATAATACATTAGGTACCTAGGGAACTCACAAGACCCGATGTTGCGGTGATGCTCCGTTTTTATATTGTTCATTTGTTTTATTTTCAAAGTTAACGACTCGTTAGGCATCGTTAGTGGCCGTTTAACGGAACTGTTAAGTGTCGGAGGAGATAACTTCCCCGCGTTCTTAAACCTGAGATTCTAAGTCGTTTTCGGGAAAGAAATTCACAGATGTTTTCAGGGGCCCTGAAAGAAAAGAATTCAAGCAAATAATACAAAACATTTTTTACGGTAATACTTAACCCAGTGCTTTTTTCTTCCTTTGTAAAAGGTTTTAACCCTTATGCTTGTTTAAAAAATACTGTGAATAAGGCGAAGTGGGATGCTAGTTAAAAGACACGTACAAATCGTAACTATGTGTGGAAAATTTCCCAATTTAAGACAAAGATCTTGAGAAAGTATGCGGCTTGGTTAACAGATAATTTTAATCGATCTAATTTACCACTGTTCTTGATTACTCCGGACTCAGGAAGAAACGTAGAACTTGTTTTGTTCTACAAGAATCCAATAATTTGATTAGAAGTATTAGGAGCATCACATATCAGCCCAGAAATCAGATTAAGGGAAAGGTAATCAGAGAATAGTTTTATGTGGCACGGTATTGATAGATATTGTGAACAATTTAATTAATCGTCTGGGACCATAAAGTTAATTGATAGAACAGTCCTAAAACATACACTATACCATAACAGAGCTATTTGCATATTTTGAAAATAAATAATAAACTTAAAGCGTATTGTGCTTGAGTAGAAGAGAACCCATTAAAAGTTATTTATTTATTATTTATTTATTTATTACATTTCACATTGAACATAATTACAATAATAGGATGGCAACTCAATCAGTAGAGACCCATGCCATTGATCTATGTTAAATACTTGTACGTTTGAATTAAATCAATTTATGTTGATATAATATGTTAACTTTAAACGAGAAACGTTTTATATTTTGAAAACATCGGTATCCAGTTTTCAACCGTGAGTTAAAATCATTTTACATTTCTACCGGAGTTTTTAAATTATATCTTGCTACTCGTAGATCTCGTCGAATAAGGCAAACTCAACATCAAGGTAAATTTGCGCTATTTCAAAATAAACACTAAGATAATAACTATCTTCAGGCGTGATACATTTAATGAAGTTAACGTCAATAAAACAGTTAACGATCCGAACAGTAAAATTACACTTACTGAAGATATGTGTAATCAGACTGTTAATGTTTACAGCCAAGTATTCCATCTGTATCTCTCTGCTATCTAGGTCTGTCTTAAACCAATAATTATAATCAAGATCTGATTAAGCGGGATGGATTTTATTGGTTGTTTATTTCCTGGGATGTTATCGTAAAGTGATCTTCCGTGGTGCTTGGGAGCTGTGATCGATGGTATCTGGAGAGAGGAAATCGCCTTTACGAGAGGAACTAATCCAGGCCAACATCAGAAGAGGTAGGTGAATAAGGACTAGAACCAATATCTTACAATGTAGATAATGGTATCTAGGTCGTATACACGATATTTACATAGGAGAACATGAGCTTTAGTTGCCATACCACACACAAATAGAAGGGTTTCTTGTATTTAAAAATAAAATTATTTGCAAACGCTTTTACTGAGGTAGGAACATTTTATACTTGACAATTTTCTTAGGTACATAAAAGATGCGAAGGTTTACAAGTATTTTCTTCAGTAATTAACATAATATAGGTATTTAAATTTCAAACTTTTGTTCATATCAGTTATCGAAATATGGGTGCAGGTTCCTCGTGTGAAAAGGTGGATGGTTTATCCATACTGTATTACTCGTATTTTAAAAGTTGTTAAAAGTAGAAAATTGTACAAAATCACATTATATGTATGGCGTCTTCCACTGATTGATTTACATTGGCGGTTAGATGTCATATTTAATTTGTTTTTAGTAGGTATAAGTATCAATTATTTACGTAACTGTAAATTTTAAAAAAATGTACTGTTCAAATTTGACTAATTAATCTCGATTATTTTACTGATTACTTAGTATCTTTTTTTTCAAAAGATGACTAGTAAATTGAATGCAAAGAAGAGGATGTCTTAGCACCGAAACGGAAGTTTGAGTGATGAAAATGAGCAGAAAAATATGCGTACAAGCAGGAAACCAGTGAGTCTACATAATATTTGGAGTCGATTTGTGTAGAACAAAATTTTTTAATTTGACCCCATGTATTATCGAGAAAATTGAGTACGAAGTAAATTTTTTTTTACTATAAATTTTTGGCATATTGCTATCAAATATCATGTGTATTTAGTCAAATTAAACATTATCCATACATAAAATAAATGAAAAAGCAGTGTTTCAATATGAATTATGTGGCAATTTGGCTTAATCTGCAGTATACTAATGAAATTTAAAAAAAAAAAAAAAATTTCAAGCTCAAATTCAAAAGTCATGTTACACATTCGACTACCAAATCTGATGTAGATTCACCAGTGTTAGGGTTTTACTGCGAGTTTTGTTAGTCCTTGTATAAATACTAATATCGTGTGAGATAAAAGTTCGGTCGATTATACCTATGTAAGCGCCAGTTATCCGCATTTCTCAGAATCTCTTTGTTTACTTTGCCGAAGTGGTAGCTGAGTTTTCCGAGTAAGGGAGTACAACCCCTCGGCAACCCGGAGCCGGTCTACGGTAACGCGATTATTGATACTCGTTAGATAGCTGGGGTTCTCCGGGTTCCGGCTGCACCACGTGACTCACTGGCAGACGATTTATGAAGGAGGGAAATTCAATTACGGATTCAGAAACTACTTGCATTTTCTTATTCGTAATTATTTATACTACTGCATTTTCGAGAAGTAAGAGTTTTTAACAGAAAGCTTAGCAGAGGCCCAATTTTACATATTTTTAGTAAAATTCAATTTTTAGGAATAACTTTTGATCGCTTGTGTTCCTTCCTGTAAAAGAATTTTTTTAGGCTGGCTAGGGCATATACTACATATGGTACATTCTCGCCTCTTCGCCACCATGCTTGCCTATTTTACAAGGTTCGCATCCGGCATCCGCTTGTATACAATCCGTTGGCAGTTACTAACTACTAAAAAAGGGGTATTAAGAATTGTACTGATATCCTTATCACTGTAAATTTGGGGGCCAGCTCCTTGAGCAGGTTGGGTAAATGAGATTTATGACAATCTTAGAGCCGAGACAGTGATAGGGGCAATGAAAGCATTTGGTCGCGTATTTAACCTTCTTTTTCTTCCGCTTTTTCCAGTTAAAAACTGAATCTATTGAATTCGCGGATTAGCTTTTAAAAAATCGGTAGAGTTGTGCTGGACTGAAAAAAGACTCAATAGTCTTTAAAACGGTCTAGAGAAAGGGTGGGGCTTTCACTGGAACTCGTCGGCAGTTTGCATCAGAGTTGCAGATTTGGGAGAATGTGCGGGAAGTAGAGGCCAGCGGAGGAGGCAGCGTGTGGAAACCATATGCTCCACATAAGGAGCGAATGTGGTAAGATGATGATGATTGTAGATCTTATATATCTTCAATTTACAGGGTTGGGATCACCAATGCGTGTCTGTGTTATATATTATATTTATGACGCGTACATGACGTCTATTGGACACAGCTGGGTAAACAACTGATCGTAACATAGCTGGCATAAAACCACTAAAGGTTCCGCGGCGGAAAATCGGACGTGAACGGAATAATTATTATGACTATTTATGCGGGGGGGGACTTGATTCCAGGGACACAACCATCGCCTGTCAGAAGTCACAACCCAATTTACCCGACAGACCCTTGAATTTGGGGACTTTGAAACTTGTACACTTTAACATCTATAGAACTTATATTATATTTCTTATATTACTACTTTCCCTTATACGCCATAATAGTGCACAGGGCATTGCATTGGTACACCAAGTGCAGTGTATCTTGATAATTTGTTACAAGACGATATGTTACGCTTTAGCGCCACACATAAAATATGTAGGTTAATATTTTTATGTGAAAAATCGCATTAAATTCAAAATATTTTTTAAAGTACCAAGCATAAATTGCAAAGAAAGAGCTAGAATCGTATCCATTCATGCGCTTTGTAGCTGCAACACGTGTTGGGTATTATAGTTATAATATACTCACCTAATTTAAAAATATATGCAGGTATCTTTTAATAATTACATATTATTATACAAATCTGTTTTAACTGTTACAATATTCTACAATATTCTACGCTCTATGCGCTTGGTAGCTGCAAGACGAGTTGTAATCAAGTCTTTTTTATGAATATCCTCATAAATAAATTAATAATTAATTAATGCAAGTCGATTTATGGAAAAACACAAACAATTCCAAAAAAAAAACAAAGCGATAATGAAGTTTTATGAAATGAATTATTTATAACTGAATATATTACGCAAACTTCCTGTCAAAGTTTTCATTAATTAACTTTATTAAGGGCGCCCAACAATATAATACAACGCGAATAAAACTGATAAATTATTAATCAACCCCCAGTAATGTAATAATTAATTCTGTTAGGACGTGCTTTTAGGCCCGGATGTTTGTATTTCCAAAATCAATATTCGTTTTATGGCGACATATTCAGAAGGAAATTTTAACATTTTACATTGTTCAAAATTTATTACTTTGGTGGAGAAAAATGTAAATGTAGTTTTTTTTATTATGGCAAAAAAAATTATAAAACAGATAATATATTATGTAGTCTTACACGTTTAATTTGACTCGCCATCTTTGGAGTGTATATAATACCAATATCAACAAAAGAAACTATAAATTTTCACTTGTGAAACGCCCTGTTAGCGGTAACCTAACCTAACCTAACCTAACCTAACCTAACCTAACCTAACCTAACCTAACCTAACCTACCTAACCTAACCTAACCTAACCTTACCTAACCCTACCTAAACGTTCCTTAAGAATGTTTCAGCAACTATTTATTCCGAGCAGTTTTAACAAAAACAGTTGCAGAATACAACTAACAATACGATATTATTGGTATCCCAACAGATACAGAGAAACTCTAGAAACGAATGTGGATTATCTAGGCCTTTACAGGGCTTATGACCTGTCATTGGCTGGGTTAAGTGGCCACTTGATGAACTACAACATTCCCCATTCCGCCCATCATCTGTTAACCATATATGACAAACAGTAGTTTCAAAAATTTGTCATATATGGTTATCAGATGATGGGCGGAATGGGGAGTGTTGTAGTACATCAAGTGGCCACTTAACCAAGCCAATGACAGGTCATTAGCCCTGTAAACGCCTAGATAATCCATATTCGTTTCCAGAGTTCCTCTGTCTCTGTTGGGATATCAATTATATCTGATATCAGCCCAGCTTGGGTATAATCCAGTAATTTGTTTACAAGTAATTTATACATTCCAAATGTTGTTAAAAACAATACGATAATTTTTATAAATTACGAAATTTCTAAATATTCCTGGAAAATGTTCCCGTTTTGACTGATCGTCTTGCTTTTATGTAACAATGATCCAAATTCCCTGCACTTGGTGTACGATGCAGTTCCCTATGCACCATTGTGTGCGGATAAATGTTTATTAATGATAAATTAAAATTAATAATAGTAGAAGTATGTGTTACATCTGCAATATCGTTTTAACCATATTCTGAACGTGTATTTTCTCCGTGAAATTTTATTTACTTACTATGGCGCAATATCAATAATTGAGTGAACATTGAAATAAAGCGATATTAATAAATAATAATCTTCGCAAACTTTCAAAGCTCCATGTATGAAAGCTCTCTAAAAAGAGCTTTTGATGCTTTTACGTCACATCCTCTTTAAAGTATTTCCGCCGGAAGTAGCAAATAGCAGAGCCTGGGGTCTGTTGCTCCCATGACTTAAAGGAAAGATCTCATCATTTCCATGTAATATTCTGAAGTTCAAGCGCTTTTTTTTCTTTTGGAAATAAAGGAGACTTTTGAGGATCAGAAAATAATGAGATTTAATTCATAAGTATTGACAACTGTTTTAAATCAGACTGAAATTGGCATAGGTAATTTTATTAAAGATAGTTTGCAAACACACAGCCGGTCGCTTTCGTTCAATCCATACTCTGATAAAACTATCCTCAAGTTTTCTATGCCGACTCATTAAATTATTGTTACTAATCAACAAATCCACGGGAAAGCTTTTGGTTTTTAGCCAAATAATTCCGTCATACTGCGGAATGTAATTTTTTTAATCCATTCCATCCATAGATAAAAGTCGAACTTCAATAACACATACATACGGTATTACTGCCCCTAATTTTTCCGGTACGACTAACGTGTCCCATCTACATTAAGCGACTGACTTGAACTAAAAATGCGATTGTAATAAGAAGGAAATCAATATTCCTAGACAGTTAAATGGGCAGTACGAGTATGTTTGCTGATCTGTATAAACTGGAGGGAGGGTTTCTAGGAGCAGAAGTTTAAGGTGGAATGTATCATCGATGAGGCTAAAGCTCTTGGCCTTTAGAAGTAAGGAGTAAGCATCTCAGTCTGTTGGAGTTAAGCCTCAGAATAGGCCTAGACAGGGTTACATGGACAACGTGTTGGCTGATCTGGATAAACTGGATGAAAGGAATTGCTGGGAACAGAAGACTTAAGATTGTTTAACGTGGAATGTCGACGTCGTGATTACAGCTTTTCAAGAGCTGTTCGGCCATTTAAAAAAAATATCAACAGGTAGATTAATTAAATTATCCGTAATATCCGTTATAAAATACCCGCAGCTGTTTTCGAGTCCTGGGGAACTTTCTATCGAACAGGTACAATACAAAAGAGCAGTAATTTTTCCTTATATAATCTGTTTACTTGGTGATTCTCTTTACTATGAAAGTGGGTGATAATGATCACTTGACATTTCCTTTAGCGTGGAATATTTGACTTCCACTCTCCCTTATTCCTGTCAACGCGAGGCGCGACACGTGTCATCAGGTTATTAGGCAGTGTATTAAATATAATTCCGCGTTCCATTAATTCCATTATCGCTTCTAGTTCTACTTTGCCATTAGCAATCTCCATTATTCACCCTTTTCTATAATGAGCATTCTCTCTCCATTATACAATACATAAATATAGAAAAGTCTGCGAGTATCTAGTTTTCATTTATATAAAGATTTACCATTAAATATGCTTTAAATTCAAAGATTTACGAGAGATGTAACAGTTTTTAATAAAAAAGCGACATCGCAAAGTGCTTATTGTAGTATTTTGCAGATATGAAAATGTTAGGTACTTTTTGTATTAACAGACAACTAGGGAGATACAAATATTTACGACTATTCCTATGTAGTATTCATACTAAATGTTTTATTTTTATCATTATGATATCGTGTTATATTAATAACTACCAAATATAAATGATTGAAATACAGACCAAGACAAAAAAGTACTTGAAGTAAAATAAAAGTAATAATTTTCAAGTTTCCTTTACATTGGTTCTGTTCGCCTCAGGGACAGCCTAATAAATAATGCACGACCTATTTCCTATAATTTGTATGGACACAATTCCCACAATACTTATACCATTTGCATCGCCAAAGGTCGCGAGAGAAAGTAGCGCCATGCACCATTCCGATAATGCAGTTCTGAGCATTCAATTTATATTATTACCACTTACAAATGTCACTGCAATCGGAATATTCGCATTCAGGGAGAAATAAATGTATTAAATATTGCAATAAAGTTCATAAAATGTCGTCGAGGAATTTTACAGTATTGAACTGGTGAACTGGTGTGTGTGGGAGAATTTTTGTATTTTTGTTTATTTAAGATTTTAATTTTGGATGCGAGTCAAAAAACTTTTGCCGTCCAAATTGGTGTAAGTGGTTAAGTTTATTTTAAGATGTTAATTGTTAAACGGGATTTTCTTATTCAATTCCTTATAAATCTTCCTCTTCTTTGTTGAGGTTTGGCATACCACACCACGTGACTCGCGGCCTCTTTCGCATACAAACGTATTCCTCGATTTTCACTTTTTAGATATCGACCAGATGCGTGTTTGTATCATCTTATTTTTTTATCATTTGTTTATCTCCTTTAACAAATAATATATCAAAAAAATAAAACGATGCAAACACGCATCTAGTCGATATCTAAAATGTGTTAAAAAAGCTTGCCTATAATGTTAAATTCCTGGAAGAAAATCGAGTAATATGTTTGTGTGGGAAGCGGCCGCGAGTCACGTGGTGTGGTGATCTCTTATTATCGTTAATTTTCATAATATCGTTGGATCCAAAAGTTTTTGGCTGACTGCACGGAAAGTGGAAATATCGGTTTTACATGTATAAATTACCATTAACCTTACCATTATAAAAATATATTATTACACAACTTTGTTGTAAACTATGTTTAACAAGGTGTATTTTTATGTCATAGTAATTATGGATTTAGGTGTGTGGTGGTTTGACTTTGTAAGAGAACACAGAGGTGAGGCAACGGATGCACAGCAACCCTTGGTATCTACTGTCATCAGGCGAAGGCTTTCGTTTCGGCTATATACTACGTATGCTCTCCGAGAGCCTTAACCATGCTTGCCTATTTTACAAGGCATCAGGTTCTCGGCGTCCCGGTCGTCCACATGTGACCTACATTCGTCGGCAGTTTGCGTCAGAGCTGCGGGTCGTGGACGCGATTGGGGCAAGGATGCGCAGGAGCTGGCGGCCGATCGCTTGGCTGGAGGCAGTTTGTGGATTCCATATGCTCCCACATAGGGAGCGGATATGGTGTTATGAATTATGGAAAAACTACAAAGCGAAGTGCGAGTGCTAAAAGCTAAAACTATTAGTATTCCTTATCCACGCCGAATGATTTATCATTCTAGTTAAGAATAATTTTTCTGGAGTTAGGAGTTCTTTATCAATAACTGCAATTTTTGCTTTCGTATCACTTTTCCTTGGATGTCAAATAATTACCCCTGTGATCAGTTTCTTTCAGCGTCGAAATTTTACATATTTCTAGGTGTATCATCCCTAAACTAATGTTTTCGTTTGTATGATTACACTCACTTGCCAGCTATTTACAAAAACGTGCGGAAAAAATATTTCAAAATAGGTAGGTATTTCTACTTTTTGAAGTAATTCTTTGAAAGTTAGGTTTACCTTTGCGGTTATCATAGATTTTGAATAGTGTAGGGATTATCACGGGTTTTAGGTACAAAAGATACTTATTTATTAGTGCATATTATTTTTAAACTAGGAGGTAGGAGGGTTTGTAATTTCATTCTGTCAGTAAAAAATGCTAATGGCAAACTGCTGCTAATGTTAATATTATCCGCATACCACGACAGTATATTTGTCATCCAATTTGATACACATAATGAAATCATAAAAAAAGGAGACATTAATATTGTCAAAGTATTTCACGAAATTTGTTATTTCGTGCGTGATATGGCTAATAAAAATAATCACGAAATGTGAAATGAGAGCGAAACTAATGAACGGAACGGCCATCTTGTTTGAACAGCCATCTTGTTAATATAAATCATCCCATTCTTGTGTGGACTTGACAGCATTGTCTAATTACCTTTACACACGCTCTGTAGTTACTAAACATTGCTGCATGTTCCCAAAATTATAATAATAATGTAAAGTGGTCCGATATGAATTGTTAAGCCCGCACTAACCATTTGCAACCATTGCCCAATCGACAGATGAATTATGGGCTTAGAAGAGAAATTTCTAGTCTGTTTTCAACTTTTACCTACTGTGTCAAACCGCTGACTGCTATATTTTACGTAGTTAACTGAATTTCGGCTGAGTTAACTACAATTTTACACGATAGACTAAAGTAACCACATTTTACATTATAACAAACGTAAGAATTCTCTTTAACAACATTTTTAACGTATACAAATTCGTTTCCAGAGTTCTCTGTCTCTTTTGGGGTATCAATAATATATAACGTAAAAATTCTCGTTTATTTCATTAGGGTTTTTTTAATAAATTGGTTAATATATTAGTTTGTAAGAGCATCGACCAATCATCAGTTGACTATTTTATTAATAAAAGCAAATAAAACCGTTAAATTTTCATGATCGTATTTTTAATTTTGTTTGTACTTCAAAAATCTGAAAAAACTTGGATAAAAATGAATATTTTTCACGTGGTGTTAACATGGCATGGTATCTTGGTATCTACTGTCATCCGGCGAAGGCGTTTCATGTTATTGGCTAGGGCCATAAACTGCGCACCAACTTTACCGAGCAGCCGCCACCATGCGCGCCTAATTAAGGTCAAAAGGCTATCAGGTTCTCGCGCATTTGGTCGTCAACTGTCGGACAAATTCGCCGGGCAGTTTGGTCAGAGCTGCGAGACGTGGACGTGACGTGTTGAGGATGCGGCGGGAGTCTGGCGGCCGATCGCTGGTGCCTTTGACGGCATTTAAGTTTGCTGGATTCCTTATGCTACACATAGGGAGGCGGATATGAGTACGTATGATGATGTTGATAAAGACTGTAAACAAATCTGATTTTACATGTGAAATTTTTTCAATTAAGGTGTTGCGGTAACAATTAAAAAATTCAACACATTAAGGTTCATAATTTGTTACTTTAAGGGGTACTAGGACCCACCCTTGTTAATTGTAAAATGTAGGTAAGCGCCCGGATGAGCGCTCGTTTTTTTAAATCACGACCAAAATCCGATCGAACGTCGCGACGTCCCCGTTTGGTTTCATTATTATTTCGCATCGCGTAGTAGATATACAAAAAATACACGATAATCTTTTAAAATGAATAGTAGTAAGCCACGGATGATGCGCTCGCTTAAAAACACGGAATTTAATATAATCAAAAAATCTACTAATGTTTTACAAATTTTAATCAGATAATGCACTAGATATATACGTATTCTTTAATACATTTTTTTTTTTAAATCTTATTATGTACTGTTTTTGTGTTATGCATCAAATGTTATTAAAAACAGTGGGTTTCTTTAAATTAATTGTGATTCAACGAAATATTTAAATAAAAAAATTTAGTCCGATAATTCACTAGAAAAGAATTAATAATTACGTCATATTTTTTTCATTTTTTATTTAATGAACCATGAAGTACAAGGAATTTTGCCCTGACGTACATGAATGTATGGGGGACCCCGTAAGGGGCCTTAAAGGATTTAAGTTTAATCTATCATTAAATTAACCATACTGATTTTATAACTGACACTTTTAAACGAATAATTAAAAATGACAGACTTCTGCGACCATATTGTTTTTTTTAATTTGGGTTAGGGGTGTATCGCTTTAAAAAAACGGTTCTGGCGAATTCTTCAACTAACTAATAGTGAAAATTTGTGTTTTTTATATTTAATTGGCCCTAGTAAAATCTGACGGATATTTTATCTATCTATCCCTTCCATTTAGCGGTCTGAATTATACGCGGGCGACATAAATACAGAAGACTCATTAAAAGAACAAAGATTCACGCGTGAGCTGAATTTATTTATACTCTCGTCACGAAGATAGAGATTCTATTAAGCTGGCCAAAGGTATTACATGAAAGAAAAATTAAGTGTCACCTCTTGATTTATTATCCCGCATGCCATCTGAATGGCATGTAACTTATGCTTAAATTTCGTGATAATTATTGTTAATCTTTCAAAAAATTTCCGGCATGTCTCCAAACAATACATTTTCCCGAGATATAACAATACTCATCAAATAGGGATTTGTGTTCAATCAATTTGATCTGCTTTTTTATTATGTAGTGTTAGGGGAAAAGGCGTGAACACTGGGGTTTTTTTTAGCGGAAAGACTGTGATAAGTGGTGTTATTGAAGCTCAAGTCTATCATATTTCAGCCGTTTGAGGACAAAAATTAAGAAAGGTCCTTTTACGTTTGTTTCGGGAAATGACCAGAGCGAATATGGGAAGATGAAACAAGAACGGCGTTAACAAAGTATATTAAGTATTTATTTTGGTATTTTTACCAAAATAATTGCAACTACCAGTCTGGGGTACCCAAAACTCAGTTAATGGGACAGCATATTAGAAAAAAGAAAGACTTAAATTTCTACAATACTTTAGATTACAGCAGTTTACAATGCTAAATCTAAAAATACAATAATCACAAAAGGAAACAATAATCACAAAAGGAACAAAAGAACAATATAGAAAAATTTGCCATTATCTTTATTATAAAAATATTTAAAAATTAGTCTTTCTTAGTGTGGATTTGTTTTGGGACTTCGTCGTCTCTTTGATTTTGAATTTCGTTTGGTAGTTTATTGAATTGACGTGCGGGCAATGCTTTCTAAAAGATTTTACGGCCAAATTTAGTTTGAATGAGATTTCGACAATATGATTGCGACTGTGCCTGGATGTAGAAGTTCGAGGAAGCCGAGAAAGACATGGCTATGAACAAGTTAAAACAAGGTGCTGTGAATGGTGTGGGCATGTAAGAAGTACCGGAATAATTCAACGTGCGTGCCATGAGAAGATGTATGAATGTGAAGGAAGGCATGGAGGAAGTAATACCAGGACTTAGTGCTGATGCCTGGGTTCTATCCTCTCTGCCTCCCCCTTTGGGGAAATGGCCGTGATGGTTAGTTAGTTAGTCTTAGTTTAGGCAGGTCCCAATGCTGACATAGGCTCCACCCTGCGTCTCCACTCTAACCGATCCTGCCGCCGCCCTCATCCACTGTCTTCCAGCAGACTTACTGATGTCGTCCACCCCAATCTCATCGGTGGACGGTACTGAGGCCTCTGTCTGATTTCTTCGGTCTCCACACCAGAACGCAGTTCTCGTTCATCTGTCGTCCGTCTAGCTCCGCTATGTGTACCCGGCCCATTTCCACTTCAACAACGTTAAGAAATAAAATCATTATTAATATATTAACATTTAAAGCATTAACTTAGTGCGGTCTAACAATTTTAATAAAAATTTGTATAAACACCACTCAACGCTTTTCCTATGTCTCGGACGCGCGACGCCGAGATCCTGATGCCCTTGTAAAAAAGACAAGCCTTGGTTATGCTCCCCATGTATGAAGCTATTACGTAGTACCTCCTATGTGGGCAAAGCCAGCCGGAAACGCCCTTCGGCTGTGATTGACAGTTAAATACCAAGGGTTGTTGCCTACGTAGCCTTCTCACTCTGTGTCCCTAGTCTTAGACACCTATTCTGCATACTCATAATATCTGCTATTTTCGGGCCTAGTTTAGGCTGGCATGATTCCGCAGACATAGACTAAACCCACATTGGCATATACATTTATATAGATCACTAATTATACGTTTTCGCGTTTGCTGCCTTTTTCCCGAACACATCTTAATGTAGAATCCAGTTTTGAATCGACCAGGATTCTTTTCTTTTCCCATCAATGTATTTTGGTCATGCTTTTTATTACCATATGTCTGTGCGTCATCTACGAAAATTTTTAATGTTCTAGGATTCAGTGTTTCCAAACTGTGTGGTCCGCGGACCCCTGGGGGTACGCGAATATTTTATGTAGTACAGTCACATCTCTTGCGACCATTTGGGACAACTTTTTTTTAAAATATTTATTTGTTTATGGACAGCCAAATAGACATACAACTTATATTAATTTCTTATAAAATAACGTCCACTTAATAGGCTTTATCTCTTAACTATCTAAAATAATTAAAAACATTTAAAAAGTACTTTACTAATTTAATTGTTGCAAAGTACCATTTTGTGCATAGTTGCTTATGCAAAATAAATAAAAGTTTTTGGGTTTTATGTAAAGAAAATATTTATAAGGATTAGCAGAAGAAGCATTAAAACATTTTACTGTTTTTTTCAAGCAACGTACCTATGTGAAAAGGCTTCTCTGCTCTTGTTTACACTTTAAAACAAATACAGAAATATTATTGCAAGTAGAAGTCCGATCTGAGACTACAACTGGTAGTAACATCACCCAAAACATTACTAATTTAGTTTCAAAAAAGCAACCCCACACCTTCACCTTATAGAGTCTGGGTTCAGGATTACTATTTATATTAGCGAATAAATTTTAAAGATAAGGTCCCTTTTAACCGTGTTGGTGTTGATGTTAGTTGTGCGTTAATTATTAACGTATTTTTATTTTTTTTATAATTTGTATTATGCAGTAGGTTACTATTATAAAGTACCGGTCCCAACAATTTATTGCTGTTTTTTTTTACTAATGGTGGTCCTTTAAAAATTGTTGCTTGATTTACTTGGGGACGTCCTGCGACTGAAAAAGGTTGGGAAAACGCTTGTTCTAGAAGACAAAACCCTAATTTAAGCATCACTTGATTTTATGTTCACAAGTCGAGAAAAATCATTACGCTTTTTGGTACAACGTTCCCTGTAGCTTCATCCGCAACTCCAAATCGCCAACGTCCGGAATGTTTCAAATGATCGTTCACGAGCCGACGACAATGTCGCGTCACGGCAAGGCGAACACGTTACGAATGCTTACCGAACTTACGACGAGAGAATACCTTCGGCTCCATCCGTAATTCGCAGCGCGTCTTTAAGGCACGTTATTTCCGCCAGAACTTAGGAGAATTCCATTCGCAACATCCAAAATCACTGTTTAATTAGCCTTATTAGTTTATTTTAAGAATCAATTGTTTCTAAGCGTTTGCTTCAGTACGTTTGGTTTTTGTGTAATTAAAACCATTATGTAATACGTAAGTACCTGTTTTACTCTCTCTCTTTCTAGTGCTCCCACTATTATTCTGTTACTACTTCAATTGGCCACCATCTAGGTGAGCCTCTAAAGCAACACTTTTCTTCTATTTCCTTAATTTCAGCAGTGTCTTTCCATACTTGATGACAAGCTATCGTTTTATACGTGATTTGTCTGAGGTGTTTTGTTTACCCACTACGTCATCATTATGGGCTTCTACGTTCATCCACTTTACACCTTATCTCGTCACTCGTTTTCGGGTATTGGCCTAAAGTACTGCGTGCCTTTGGACGGTTGTGGAATTCGATAACTAGGTGGTGTTTTTGAAATTTAGACCTAGGAAGCAGTATTATTTTTTAGAATATTTGTATGGAAACGCCCTTCTACGATTGTAAACTTCGTGTTCGAAAGGGTGAAACCCAGCAGCGCCTTCGCGTTGTACTCGCATATCGCACATCATTACAAATCTGAACAAAGCAAACAAATTAAAACTTTTTTGGGGAAAAGGAAATCGTAAAAATGTGATTTTATTTCGGTGCTGTTTCATTGTAATTTGATTTCTTTAAATTGAATATCTTCGACATGGGAAAGAGATAGAAACATGTTTCTTGGTCAGAAATGCGGCGTTTGATGTGTGCTATAACGTGGTATTCAGTTTACTTTCGACAAATCGAGAACTTATGTGCAGTGATTGTTGTTTTTTTTTTATATGCATAAAGGTTAAAAGGCTTATATGTTAAGACTCAAAAATACATGTTGATACAATAGAAAAAATACCTAACTAACTAACCATCACGCCATTTCCCCGAAGGGGTAGGCAGAGAGGATAGAACGCCACACCACTCTGTCCTGGCATACTTTTCTCGCTTCCTCCACATTCATACATCTCTTCTCATGCACGCACGTCGATTATTCCGACTTCTTACATGCCCACTTTCAAGCACTTGATCATGCGATGTCTTTCTCAGCCTTCCTCGACTTCTACATCCAGGCACAGTCGCATCATGTATTTTTTTAGCCGTTCTTTTATCATCCATTCGCTCTACATGACCGAACCGACGTAAAAGACCTTTCTAAATTTTGTCGATAATGCTTTTCTCAGCCTTGCATTCTGCTCTAATTTCAACATTAGTGCACCTATCATACATAGTTTTACCACACATTGATGATGATGAAGGTTCTTTATTGAGAAAATAAACATAACATTAGAAAACAAAAACAATAATGCCGTCCCGATAAACCACAATTTTGCCGTTTGTCACCGGGAGCTATTTAGCAAAGATATAAATTTATCATTCGCCTGAGAGATCGCACTTCAACTGCATTCAATCTACCTTTTCCAACTCCATACTTCGCTTCCATACATAATACCGAAAGGCATTTGACGAACAAGTAATCTGAATGATCCATCATCTTCATCCTGATTTCTGATGTGTATTTTGGACACAATATAGACCGCTTAAGTATTGTGTTAGTGAAGAGGGGATCAGTAATTATACCTTGAGGTCCTTAAGCAGCATTTTTCCCTTCAAAGCTAACATCATATTATTCCTTACTTCACCAACAATCGCCCGTAGCAATTTACACTGTTTAGTGATGTTACAAAATGATAGATACAAACCGATTTTCGATAAGGCATCACGATCGATGTTCCAACACATAACATAGTAATAATAATAATAGGAAGACTTGTAAAGCACCGTTTTCGTGAGAAATCACCTCTAGGGCGCTGTACATAGTTATGTAAAAACAATATATTTAGTGAAACTTAAAGGCCGAGAAAGACATGGCAAGATCAAGTAGGTACAACAAGTACTTGAAAATGGAAATGTGAAAAGTCGGAATAATCGGGGTGCACAAATGAGAAGATATATAAATGTAGAGAAAGCGAAGGAAGTGTGCCAGGACAGAGTGATGTGGCGTTCTATCCTCTTTACCTACCCCTCCGAGGAAATAGAGTAACGGTTAGTTAGTGTTTCAAATGTGTCTGGACCTGAAACGTAAGACTGATCATCTTGCCTTCATGGAACAAATGATCAAGATACTTATCGTGATGACGCTAGTCAATTTGAAATATTTATTTTAATTTATTTTTCACATGAAATACCTGTTTACAATAAATATTAAAAGTTTAACCGATTATTCTCTTCACTAATGGTCTGGAACCTTCCGCGATATTCTGTGGGTGTGAATGTAAGTGTTAAGGTTTTCGTGTAAGTGTGACGAGGAAGGGTTTGTATGAAATAATAACTTGAGTTCCTGACACCTGACAGAACCGCCTCTGTAACGTTTCTCTAGAACCGATACCTTCGTCATTTTTTTGCCTGACGAATGAAATCAATATACACAATATGTATTAGTGAAAGAAATGAGATTTTCGTATTTTTAAAATTTAAGCAATCACGTTTTTAGATTAATTTCATTGCTTTATTTTAAACAAACTCAATACGCTGATAAGTTTTGTTTTTGGGGGGAAAAACAATCCAATACACCTAGAATATTTTAATTAATAAGAGTTTCGAACTTAGAGCCTCTATGATATGAATCCAGTGATTTTTATACTCTTCTAAGAGGAAATCATGGTAAATTTAGAAGGAAAAATATTCCATCTGTGTTTTAAATCCTTTTACATCAAAAAACTTTATTATTTCGGTACACTAATTAAAGTTTCATTAATTTGTTGCAGTTTCGTAAAATATTCATTGGTTCGCAGATGTTCTAATAAAAGTACTGATCCAAGATTATATATTTAAAAAAAATTGTCTTAAAAAATAAGACATACATTTTTAATAGCTAGTGTAGTAAATGTTATATTAATAAAAACATTAATATTGTATTTTTAATTAACAAAAGAGTTCGTTTACGGCACCAAAAACTGGAGTAACTAAATTCACTTCTCTCCAATAACTTGCACATATGGGGACCAGTAACTGGCAGTTGGAAATGTTTATTTTAGAAACATGTTTTTTTTCAGTGACTAAAGTTTATTTTTTTTTTAAAATTTCGCGGCCCAGTTAATTCTTGGGCGCGTCACTCTAATGTGAAATGTTTTCGGTGCAGGCACATCAGTAGTCACAAATACACATTTTACTTCATAGTAAGCATGTTACGCCACAACGCCTAAGTCAACAAAACACAATATTTTCCAAAACAGTTAAGATACTTCCATTTAAACCAAGTCAACAGAAAATACACCAAATTGAATATTCAAATGTCAACATTTCCGGGTAAATAATATATTTCATTGGATAACAGCCATAAAAGTACAAAGAAATGTAAAATAAAGCTAAGAGCATCTTCAAAAACTGGGTACCGATGGGTACTGATAGAAGATATCTTGGCTACTCTAAACACTCGAGAGGAAACAGACGGTGAACATTTTGTAAGTTCTTCTAAATTTCAACACTACCATTTCACAATGAACAAGTTAAACGTCCTTTCTTTGTTTTGCAATTTATCAGTAACATAAATAATAATATTTTGCTGCAGTTATTAAAAAAATACCTCCATTGATTCACAGAACTGACGATTATAATTTTAATTGCACCCAGACAGCTGAAATACAATTGAACGTGTTAGTTCTTATCCGGCGGCTACTCTATTCGCCAGCGCGAACTACTCTATAATATTGCTATGAAATAAATATTATTTGACAATTCACGCAACAAAAAACCGTTATTAAAGGAGACTCACAACATTACCAAAATACTGTCTATAAGTACCTAAACTCAATTACAAAAAGAATCATCTCTTTTTTTATATATTACATTTATATGTACCTAGACATGGAGTAACAAAAATCGTAGTACCTACAACCCGAAAGCTGGTGAATCTACATCATAATATTTGGAGTCGAAAGTGTAATAATATGACTTTTGAATCTGAGCTTAAAATTTTTTTTTTCTTCTCGTTAAAGTTTTCATAAGTACCCACGGCAGATTAAGTAAAATTGTCAAAATTCTTATCAAAATTCGGTTTTTGCGAATGTTTTCTTTGTGGATAGTATTTATTTGACTAAATTAATGATATTTGAAACAATTTGAATAAATTTCTCAAAAAAAAAACAACTTCTAACTCAATTTTCTCGAAAACTATGGGTCAAATAAAAAAAATTTATTCTACAAAATCGACTCCAAATATGATGTAGATTCACTGATTTACCGCTTGTACATCGAGTTTTGTTACACGGCGTATGTAGTATTATAGAACAATGTAAGAAAAAGGATTCTTTTTTTATTTATTCTAAAGAAGACGAAACTTTCGAATTAATTTAATATTAATATCAACCACTGACTGACCACGGAGGACATATTGAACACCTTTATCCTTCTATTCCACTTTTCCGTGTGCTGTAAGTTCTGACCTAAAATGACATGAAGATATCCCAAGTGTTTACAGAGCAGCTAAACCTTATCCAAACAGCGGAGTCGAACCCACAACCTCCGGCGCAGACACTGATACACGACCACTTGACTACCGTGGAGGGCTGTTCTTGTGTTTACAAACGGTAACGAATGCGTTTAGTTGAAAGGTGGTAACCCACGATACTCGAATTTATATAGAATACCAAAAAAACACTGACATCCGAATTTTTCATCGACAGAACTGTTTGTGAAAATAAAATAAAATACATAAATAAATAAATTTTAATGTTTTTTTATAACAATACACCAAAAATATACTAATTCAGTGCCCTATACACCAATAGAACGCATTTTTGTTTTTATTCAGAAAATCACAATGAAATTAATTTAATAATATACAATAAACTATGCAATTGGGTTCTTCCCAATATCAAGGGAATTTTTTTTAAATTTTTACGATGTCATATGAATTTTTAGCGCGGTTTGAAATAGCGCTTTTTTCAAATCGCTCGCAAAATCCTTCATTTGGCGCGCGCATGCGGTGTGACGTCACAGCAATATAGGCGCTCACTTCGTAATGAATTTCACGCCTTTCATGGTAGACGGGTATGACGTCATTAACCAATAACGGGCGTTAAAAATCATTCGTATTTTCGTGTTTTTTAAAACATAAATTTATAAATGAAAACAACATTTTTTTGATCATTGTGTTTTATATCGTTGAATTGTAAAAATATACTTTAAATATTTAAAACGTTTTTAAGAATATTCGATGCTAATTTAATATTTTAACCGAAATGGACCGTGATAATAGTTGAAAGCTTTTGTACTAAATTGTTTAAAATATTAAGGGTTAAGTCCCTTATCCTAAACACAGTCTATATCTATATCTTGTTTTGATCTGACGTTTACGTATCCTTCTTTAGAAGGATCTGGTGCCCCTAATGTTTGATTTATGAATACATTTTGTTCCTCATGTCTTGTTAAATCGATACCACAAGTTGAGACAAGATAAAAATTTGTTTAAAACTTAAAAACTTAAACCGTTTTTTTTCCTTTTTTGTGTTGTTTTTTAATAGCAGCTGTCTTGTTTAGTATCATCTGGTTATCTAGTAGACATTTGCAAGTTAATACAAGTTATTTTTAAAGGCATGTTTTTCATTCAGGTATTTACAAAATACATCATACATTTAACATCTATTGACATACCTAAACTTGTTAACCGAGTTTTTAAAAACTTTTTGATGCATCTAAATAATTAAGAATAACTAAAACATGTCACCCGTAAATTTAACAAGTAATGTCGATGATATGGTATTATTTATGGATAATTTTATATTATTATGGATAATTTATATAAGCGCCGTTTTCGTATATAAATATACCTCAAGGGCGCTTTAAATATTGAATTTCGGGAAAATTAAAAGTGAGTTGAAAACTCAATTTCTGAGTAGAAAATACCATTAATCAAAATTAAATCAAAAGATTATTGAGAACATATAGGTCTTAAGTTTCTTTCGAAACATCACTTCACTCTCACAGTTTGCGTACTTTCTGGTTGTAATGCTGGAGAGCATTCTCAAAGCCACAATGGGCCCGCAACCGCAAAAGCGCGCTCTCCAAATTTTTTTTTTATACACAAAATACACTCACGTAACACAATTCAACATAGTTATACACAACATAAACATTTTAAATACTCACTCTTGATGTCCTCAGAAATTTATTTTGTACATTCTGTTGTGCACTTAATTGGTAAAACTATGGATCAAAATTTAAAAAAATCTACAAAATCGACTCCAAGTATGATGTAGATTCACTGTTTCCCGCTTGTACATCAAGCTTTGTTAACACAGTTAATATATCACGATTCCTTATTTTTAACAGAGATATACTATAAAACAATGCAAGGCTGAGATAAGCATTATCGACAAAAATTAAGAAAGGTCTTTTACGATGGTTCGGTCATGTAGAGCGAATGGGTGATGAAAGAACGGCTAAGAAAAAATATATGATGCGACTGTGCCTGGATGCAGAAGTCGAGGAAGGCCGAGAAAGACATGACATGATCAAGTAAAACATGTGCTTGAAAGTGGGCATGTAAGAAGTCGGAATAATCGACGTGCGTGCATGAGAAAATGTATGAATGTGGAGGAGCAAGAGAAGTATGCCAGGGCAGAGTGGTGTGGCGTTCTATCCTCTCTGCTTACCCCTTCCGGGAAATGGCGTGATGGTTAGCTAGTTAGTTAGTTAACAGAGATATTAAGCCGCTTAGGCTTTATTGGAAATAGTTTCAAATTAAAATATGAACTTTTATTTATATTATTTGTTATTTTTTAGTCAGTTAACAAAAAAAAACCCCTGAATTCAGTATCGTTAATATAACCCATTTCAACAAAAAAACATGCACTTTTTATTTTTACGATTTATTATTTTTATTCCTATATTTTTTACAAATTACGTACATCCTATTCACAGCTGTTGTTCATGCGCGGCACATAAGGGTAAGTGCGACGGGGGTGTGCGCGCGGTGGGAGTGCGCACGCCGCTCGCGCAGTCCCATCCCATTACGGGGGGTGGGGCGGCCGGACGCTCGCCTGGGGGTGACCAAGTCCTTACTATTTCTGAGGAAACATTTGGGTGCACTTTTTTTTTTTTTTTTGAGGAAAGGACAGGACAGAAAAGGGACTATTAACGATACTGAATTCAGGGTTTTTTTTTGTTAACTGACTAAAAAATAACCCTGTATGTGCAAATTCATAAGATTGCATATTATATTTCTTTTAAAAAAAAAAATAGGCGCCAAGTGGCCGGATTTCAGAAAAATCATTTTTAACAGTTTATCCAAATGATCTACATAACATTTAGCAACAAATTATGTCTAATTGGAAATACAACAAAAGAAACTAGTGAGAAGGTTTTGAAGTCTGAAACTTATATTAATGTATTGCCTATTGTTGAAAATTTCTACGGAATACAATGTTTTTTCTTCACCACGTTACACCGTTTTTGTTGCTTTATTCATAAACAGCTAAAAACCATCAACCTATGTCACATATATATTCCTATACAAACGAGGTCTAAGTTGCTACAGAATACTATTCTTAAACAACGACACACGTTGTATTATCGACGTGTGCTTGAATATCATAAATCTTAACTAAAAACTAAAATTGAACCATGTTCGACACCATGAGTACAATTAATGCACTAATCCTAATTTTTCGAATTATGTACTGAATATTTCCAAGTCGCAGCTTTACAGTTCACACCGAACGCCATCATTTTCTGTCTAGAAACATGTTTTTTTCTTTTTCCCATGGTCGATATTATTATTTATGTACATGGATAATTTATTTAAGCGCCGTTTTTGTGAGAATTCACCTCAAGGGCGCTGTACATCGATTTTCTTAATTAAATTCCTTCCCAATTTATGGAATAAAGGATCTGATGACATACGATTCATTTAATGTATAAGGGGCATTAAATCTATACGTAGGCGAAGTACTGAACTCCCAGACTCGTCTTGCGCAGCTACAAAGCCTCAAGGACGGTTGGAACTCAGCTTCACCACGTACAAATTATATATAATCTTATTTTACTAACGCGATACAGACGTGACATACTTATTCTATGATAGAAGAGAGTTACGAGAATCCTGGTTGTCTGAGATACAGAGCGAAGGGACGTATTTAATGCAGCTTCTCTCTATATATCAGTAATTGGGGTTAATGATTTTAGAAAAAGTTGGTAGTTTTTAATAAAAATTGGGGCATGGATACTACTTTTTTATCCAGTTCATGATGGAGTCGTCATCATTCATCTTCTTTCCATATCCGCTCCCTATGTGTGGAGCGTATGGATTCAATGAATACTACCACGAAATAAAATCACATTTTTAGCGGAATTCCCAAAAGTTTGATAAATTATGTCATTACATTGTTTTTTTAATTCACCGTCAGTATCTAGATAGTTAAGTACAAATATTTATTTTATTAATAGTATTGTAATCTAGCCCAATATCAGTCAATTAAATTTATTTTAATTAAAAATTTTAATTTTTTTAAATTTTTTATTTGATATCAAGAATTAGAGGCTGACAACCTGCTATATGATCTATGCGCTTTGTAACTGCAAGGCGAATTACAGTCTGGCATCTGTCGGAATTAAATAATTTGATTATCATTGACTTTAATCTATCGCGACCTTAAATATAATTTTGAATCTTGTTGGAGGAGTTTTGTGATTTCCAATCGTCATGCGCTTGTATAGCTAGCCAAGAATCGTTTTGGAGATCACATACTTTACCTATTAGTGAAATCATTATACCACGTGTTTAATTATTCAGCTAGATTTTTACTTTTTTTGTATTGGTTTGGAACATATTAAGTACATATCAATGTACAGCACCTCTTGAGTGATTCGTCATAAAAATGTCGGGTTTAAAATGATCTCAAATTTTATTTACATGATGATGTGTGATGTGTGACAATGATCATTTGTTGAGTTAGGGTCTTTTTGGTATTTCATGGTGCGATGAACACTTCAAAGTCACATTCTGTAAGATAATGATTCGATCTCGATTTAATGAAAACATGACTTTGTTTACAGAAATGTGAATAAAATTCCATTTAGTTGTGTTTTGCGGAGACACGAATAAGTTTTCAACACGTTGTTTTTTTCTTATTGCATTCCAATACGAACTAACGTCTTGATGAGGGCCTTTCTTTACCTTCCCACGTGAAAAATAAAGTAAATTTCGTAATAATCGGAAACGGAACCACTTCACTTTTGGTAACCCATCAATACCTCAAAAAAAATTATCATTTTTGGTGGTGTAATTTGTGTTTCTTTTAAAAAAATGTTCCTTATTACTCCCTGTACAAGTGGTAAAAAAACACTAAAAGCTGATATAGCGAATTCGCCTTACCACATTTTTAGGCCTATGTGTAGCTTTAATACTTAGCTTAATTATTGTTTATTAAATGATATATGTTAGGAAAACCGGGATTTCTTTTAAGAATTTTTTTCGATCTTCATTCTTAAAAACAAAGATTAAAAAACGAAAATTATCTGAAAAAATACTACACATTCAAAGAACATTATTAAAGAATCATACTTAACCTCGTACTGGTCAGGTATTATTATTTTATTAGAAGAAAGTGATAACATCGGGATTTAACAACAGAATACTTGAGATTAATGATGGTTGTAATGTTTTTGTTTAATTCGTAGTTTAAATGATTTAGACTAAAACTACTTCCCTATATAGTACCCAATGGTTCAAAAGAGCACAAATTAATAACACCGAATAATAATTAATTCCAAGACAATCATCAAAATAATGAAATGAAAAAAATTTTCACATACGGATGCAATAGGGATATCCGATGGATAAATTCCAAATAAAAAAAGACTGCGCGGGAATATTGAAAAATTCGTATAACTTAAAAAGCGAATGTTTCAAAAAATTTTTGGTATATTTGTTTTCCAACATAGCACGCTAATTGGGGGGCCTGCGGCTGGCTATTAGAGTATTGACAGGGAACCAGAACGCTGGGGGGGGACCCGTTATTATAGATCATTAACTCTTACAGAACTACACTAACATGACTTGCTTAAACCTGTAGTAATCCTGGGGGAGGAGATAGCTCTCGTGGGAGACGTCTAGTCTCTAGATAGACTGTAGTTCTGGTACATACCTGAAAATAAAGAAAACAACTCATGAATTGTGTGTCATATACATGAATTAAAAAAACTCGTTGTACAACGCGAAAACTGTTGAATTTACATCATATTTGGAGTCAAATGTGTAATTTGACATTTTGAACAAAAAAATAAAAATTCTCATAAAAGCTTTCATTAGTACCTCAGATTAATTAAAATTGCACAAATTCTTAATTAAAATGCGGTTTTTGATTTTGTTTTATTTATGGATTCTATTAATTTGACAAAATAAATTATAGGTAGGTACTGACAAAAATTTACAAAAAAAATCGCGTTAAATAAATCAACTTCGTACTCAATTTTTCTCGAAAACCCATGGGTCAAATCAAAAACATGTATTCTACAAAATCGACTCCAAATTTGACGTAGATTCATTGTGTTCCCGCTTGTAGGTATATTGAGGTGTGTTACAAAGTTGTGTCCGCAAACCTGCCGGTCCTGCGTAGTAGGAGAACGTAGCCTAATAGATTATTATTATTATTATTATGGATAATTACAATAGCGCCGTTTTCGTATAAATACACCTCAAGGGCGCTTGAGTACCTTTAGGGAAAAAAGCTTTAAAAATTTATTTACGAAATAATCACCTCATATTTCAAAAGTCTGTAAGCATTTATCAATAATTATAAAAGACATAAGTTATTAATTTTATTACGACCATATTTGAATAAAATGGTGGCCCGGAACCATTTGTAAAAAATGGTATCAACCTTTTACATGATTTATTAAACTAATAATTCACACTCGTTAAGACTTACTTTTCTGTCCCTTTTAAAATGTGTGGTTAAACAATAAAAAATAGTTTTACAAATTAGAGACGTGACAGTATCATTAATAACAGCCGCCTTAAAATTTGCATGCAACAGCATTATTCATGTTAAAGTCTCGGGTTTAATATTGTGGAACACAGCGCCAGAATAAGACACGAAATTTGAACGGTGAATAAAACGATAAATAAATATATATATTACAATTTATATATTGCTTTAGAATTCTTTAACATTATATAAAAATTATAGACAAAATAAATATATTTTTGACACATAATATCTAGATTTGTCCATGAAAATTTTAGAAAGCGTGAGTTACATTATATCAATATCTGTATTTATATTAAGCATATTGTTGACAATTCGTCGGCAGTTTACGTCAGAGCTGCGGGACGTGGACTTGACTTGGGAGGATGCGCGGGAGGTAGCGGCCGATTCGCTTGGCTTGGAGGCAGTTTGTGGATTCCATATATGTTCCACATAGGGAGCGGATATGGTATTCTTATGAATGATGATGATATTGGCTTTATTTCTTATATTGTGTAATCAGGGACGTGTTCACAATGACTCAACACTTTTTACTGCATATTGTGTTTTATTTTTATCATTTAAAACTTCGATTCTAAATGGCCGACGCAGGTATTTTATTTTTTGTGACGCTTTTTATCTTGCTGCCGACAACACGACGTCCTTCATCTGTCCATCGACAACAAACATTTAAACTAAAAAAAAGAATAAACAAAAGGTTTTTCACAGTAAATTTCTTGTGTGTATGCTATCTGTATGTTATAGTAAAGGGTACGAGTTAAACTAGAAACTGATCAATCTTAATTTATGATCAAATCTTTATTGTATCTTATCAATTAATAAATACACAAGTTAAATCAACATTACAAAATACCCACGTTACTAAAGTTATTAAAAGCAGAAATCTGGAAAACACACACTTCGGGTTCATTATTATTCAGTAATAATTTTAAATCAGAAAGAGTGATTCAAATATCAATTCACGAAATAAAAAACGCAAAGCGTGGAACGAACCAAAATGTAAAAAAATGTGCAAAATGCCGGCAACATGTCGGAAAAGCTCCTTATAGAGAAACAGACCACACAGGTCTGCAATTGAATTTAACCAAATGACTTTTGAGCATCGGCGATATAAAACTTTATATATATATGTATGAGCTATCGAGTGTAATAAAATGAACACAGAGGTATCATCGATAAATACCCGTCTCGGACTTGACATTCGTATGAAAAATATTACATTTGCTTAGGACGCGTGCAACGAAACTCAGGTTTTACAGAAAAACGGGGTGAAAATATAGGGAAAAACAAGCGTTGCACTTTCAATATTTATATACCTACAAACACAGCTATAAAATCCGCAAAGCGTTCTATCATCCAAAACGCAAAAGGCAGTAGACTATGTTCTTTTTGCGTGTCATTAATACTTTATAATTAAATTAAACAAGTTTTACAATATTTATATTATTGATATCTCAACAGAGACAGAGAAACTCTGGAAACGAATGTGGGTTATTTAGGCGTTTGACAGGGCTTATGACCTGTCATTGGGCTGGGTTCAGTGGCCTCTTGATGTATTACAACATTCCCCATTCCGCCCATCATCTGACAACCATGTATGACAATTTTTTGAAACTTGTAATATATGTTGAATTTGTTACAGAAGAATCCTCACATGCGAGTTGTGTTTGTCGACAGATTTTTAATATTTTAAAATATTTCTTTCCTTATGTGACATCTGTTGAGAATTTAGTTAAGCATTTTTTTGGGGGGCGCAATCAAACTTTATTGGTGTAGGTAAGGTTCATCCGAACTTGATTACTACTTACTAGAAGCCCTGAAGATGTCACTATCCAATTTTTTATTTGCTTTATTTTTACCAGTAAATATTTTTAACAACAACATTTTTGAAAATGAATACAAGTATTTGTATTCATTTCAAAATGTTGTTACAATATTTATCACTAAATTTAGTATAGACTGACACTAGACAGTATCTTGCTGACGATATTATTGAGGAATTTTTGTGTCCGCTTTATCGGAAATTGTTCAATACCTATAACTAAAAAGCTCTAGTTAGTTAATTTCACCTGTGCGTCGGATTGGTTAACCAATAGTAGTTAAGACAATTGCGATAAGTATTCACTTTAAAAGCTTTCTGTCTGCTTCACAAGCTCAAGTTCAGGGCAAACATCTTGTTTATAGTGAGAACGAAGGTGTTGGAATGCTGCAGCAATGTTCATTGGATTTATGGATTGAATAATTAATTTTCCAATAAATTAAGAAGTTACGCATATGATAATATATTATATGTCTTGATACAGAAAACATGTTACAGAAATATCTTTTTATGAATGAAAGATAAATTCACCGTTTTATATATTGATTCATGAAATTGTAAGCCTTTTTTACATGTATATTATAATTCATGTAGGTACTTTCAATTATTACAATTTTAGGAAGAAAAAACTATTGGAATAGTTCACATCAACGATTGGGTATTTAAAAATATAAGTGGTGTTTTATTGGTTATAAAAAAATAAATTTGCCTAGGTTAATTAATACATACATTTTTGAGATAGTGCAGAATGTATTCATCAATCAAAAATAGATAGATAGCTGTCTTCAACTTAATAATAATATACATTATTAACATAAAACCAGTTATTAGGTAGTTCATTTCTATTGTACTGTCTATTTGACAATTTTTTGCTGTTTGTCCCAGAGTTTGTCTTTAGACTGAATGTCCCGGTTAATGTTTGTGTTCAACGTTAGCTTTACAGCATGTTTGTCTTACAGATTCCGTAGAACAAGGACGCTCTAAATCTTGTACCACACTCTAGTGATAAACCCACGTCGGGAGACATAAACCACAGGTTTTAACAAAGTTTTTATTTGTTCAGTGAGGCGATAAGACCACTTGAGCGTTTTGAATTCTTGAAGTATCTTTACCACGTGCATAAATTTTTAAAAAAATAGGTAAAATAATTTTTGAATCACATAATATGACGCCATTAATAAATGAACAAACTTTCATTTCTCTCCCAGAACAAGGCTCAATTTTCATCTTGTCAAAACCTAAGACGAATCCAGCGGAGGCGGATTGACATAACCATAGCCTAAAATTGTAATAATCATATAAAATATAAAAATAAATAAAAAATAAACGGAGATTATGGTTATGTTATGTTATAGTCTTTATGGTAAGAATGATTTTTACCTTTTACACTATGTATCCAACTTTTTGTTCCAAGTTTTTAAAATATGAATAAATTAGGAAGATTTGACAATGCCATTTTTTGTCAGTTAAAAAACGAATTAATTAAGCTAGGGGGCAATAAAATGTGCATGTCTCTGAGCAAGTTTGATTTACCAATGAACAATTGAACACATTTACAGAGAACAACTGTGTGGTATTTCTAGCACTCGGTTTCTTCTTTGACTAGACTATTTGAGCTTCTAGCAAAAAAAGTTTTGATGCATAAATACATAATTTAAACATTGTAACAAAATATATTCGTCTAATACCCATAAGATTTGCTTCCTGAAACAATTGGAGGGAGGGAAGGTCCCCTCTTTATAGAACATTATTTTGATAATTAATCTGTTTTTAATCTATATTAAATTTTCCCTACGACCAATCACAGACTCTAAGTGATACGTCAGTGTAAAATATTTAACGTCTGTGTTGCAAGTTAGCAAATGCGCATAGCGCAAACTCCTCAGTAGAATCAGTGGCCCCTCAGTCAGGGAAACATACATAGTTAGTAAAATAGGTAAAAAAAAAAAAAAAAATGGACACTGCAATGTGCAAATGTTAGCAACAAAAGACCTGAGAACTCATTATAACAACCTAGAAACACACACCCTGTAGAATCACATGTTTGGATTTGATTATGTCTGGTAAAATGAACATGTTAGTGTCACAATCAATTTCCAGTACAGTGTTGTCATATGTCTTGGAGTGTTCTCATTATGGTGCTATATCTGCTCTACCATCTCTCCGCAGCTGGGGGCATTCTTCGGCTACCGATTTGATTTATTTAACCATTGTTTGCGATCGATTATACATCTTGTACAAGTCATTTGCATGCCTCAGTTCCTTCTCCGATCAACCGGAAACGAGAACAATCATATCTCTGCTCCAATCTTCTTCTTCTGTACTTTAATCATACGTAGGTACCACACAATACAGCCAGAAGTAAAAACATAAAAAATGGTACTACAATAGCTTATTTCGTTGCTTATTGCACAATAAAAGAGAGATTACTTTAAAATGTACGTACTTAATTCATGTCTGTTAAGATGTGGTTCATCGTACATTTATTTTATTTTTGCATAGCGCAAAAGCGTCAGTATTTTTGATGAAAAATCATATATTTTTTTACTTTACTAGATATTTTTACTTATTCGTGGTATTTTAGATGAAAATTTTGAGAATTCGTACCAATCGAGAATAATTATATATTAATTTCTTACAGTTCAGAGACTAGTTTTTCCGAGACTCGTAGAAAAAAAAACCTGTTGAAATCTTCATAAGAATGGAAACGAATACATTATTTTTAAAAATACAAATGTTGGGATATGCAATTATTTATTACCTTATAGGTATGTGTAATATGATACGCGTCAATTTTCAAAAATAGTATCTGTCATCAACATTATAAAATATACATATAACTAAGTACTTACGTATGTATTGTGTACAATTATGTGTTAAACGTTAAAAAAAAAAAACTTGATACACCTAAACAATATTCAAATTATTGTAGTGAGATCACCAAAACAATGGATACAAATAAACAAATTATGCATATTTCTTTCAAATACATGCATTACGATGATCAAAACCGCCGTTACAGTTGGCAGAAGTTGCGCAGCATAACTAATAAGACAGTAAAATATTGATCCGGTTGAATAATTCATTGCAATCACCATTCTCAAGATGTCCGCAAATCAGAGATTGATAAAAGCACCACCTAAGAATTCTCCGGAAATTTAGTTTGGCCTCATACATATTTCATTTGGTCCATTAGGCGAGGCTGACATGTCCTCGAACCCGGAACCCTTTGACCGCAAGGCCTAGTTGCTTGTACAGCGGGTGAGTTGACGGATCTAATGGGGTACCGCAGGGGTCATCACTAGAACCATTCTTGTTTCCTCGTTCGGTATAAATAGACAATTTTGTAAATTGCTGTTTTGTCTGATTTGTATTTTGCTTTATATATTTTTTTAAATGTAAAGTGATTCAACATTGAAGTAGCAAAAAAGTATGAATTTATTATCTTTTGGGAGCAAAAATAATCAATATTTTGTTTAAATATCTATAAGTTTAGAAAAGAGTTTACCAGATATTTTACTCACTCAAAGTGTAATATGTATTGGGATGTTAAAATTTTGTATATTAATTCAGATCTTTATTATTGAAATTCAAAAGCGCATAAATACTTTCGCGTTTTTCTCGAATTTTAATCATACATCATCAAGATGAGATTGATTACAATTTTAAGTCTAAATTGAAATTTAATTAAACATTTTGGCTCGAAAAATTTATTTGACTACCACACCATCAACCATCATTATCATTCAAAATATCCGGTTCCCATATGTGGACTAACATATGGACTCCTCGAACAGCCTAAGCAAATAAATTACTCGAATCAATTTTTGAGCTAAAATAAAATATAAAATAAATACATACTACTAACTGATATACTTTCCTTTAACCGTACATACCTAAATGGTGCATAGGGTACTGTAAATATAATAATTAATATTAATTCAAGCTCGTTAATAGGGATGAAAGGATGTTTTCCTTTTTACTTATAGTTTGTTTTATGTTTCAAGTATAGAATTGAATTTAATTATTTCTAAGGCTTCACTATCTAAGCAGTATATAAGTTATCATTGGACGTAAATCTGGCTTAAGTATTATTACAAAGTTAAACGGATCATATATAATCATACTAAGCATTAAGTTTACCCAACGAAACTATTAAGCAGAGATTAAACTAAATTAAAGTTAGATCCCGGCCGTACAACTGCCAAATCCGTATTAAATTACTGTTTACAAGATCTGATGGACGACATAGATAATCATTATTCACGTATTTTTACTTATTTGAATTTTATAGATCTCCAGTAATCCCAGACAGTTACTGAAATAGTGCGAGAAATGCCTTTTTACTATACTTATAATTAAAGTAACTATCCCGGCCGTAATACCTAAAATTTCACGTAAAACGCAATTGTCATGTATTCAACAGCTCTGCGAGCATAATACAAATTACTTCTCTTATTCACGTATTACTTATTGGAGTTTAATCCATCACGCAGATAAAACCCAGAAGGGTAGGCAGGAGGTTTTGAACGCCATACCACTCTGTCCTGGCACATACTCTTGCTTCCTCCACATTCATATCTTTCTTATGACACGCACGTCGATTATTCCGACTTTCTTACATGCCCATTTCAAGCGACTTGTTTTACTTGATCATGCCATGTTTTCTCGCCTTCTCGAATTCCCTAGTATCTCCTGCTAATCCTAGAGTATGGCATTTTATAAATGAAAGGCGGATTTCAATCATTGTTTTTTAAAATCACTTACTTGGCATCAAGCATCAAGCATCAGCAAGCAAGTAATAATATAGTCACGGATAATTAATTATAAAATGACTGCCTTTGCAAACGTAGTTAGAAAGGATTTAATTGGTAGGCGTAAATTTTTCTCATTAATATTATAATAAATTATATTCGTAATCACATCTTCGCTAATTATTTTTTAATTTTTAAACAGGAGAAAAATAAAAACACACTTGCTGTAATATTTTTTTAAATTTTGACGTGGTTAAAATCAATAATTCTAAACATCTCTTACTATTTTAACATAGTAAGTTTTAATATTAAAAAATCCAAGTAAAAATGGTTTAATTTTTCGTATGTTTTAAATTACTATGTTTGCCACGGAAAAACTAACAAGCTGCCTCCTTTTTACATCTACGACACATCCTTACTGTGACATTTAAACGCCCGAATTAATTGCTAATGACGTCAAAAAACCAGTCGAAGACAATCTATAGATAAAAACTAATTATTGACTTCTCCTAATCTGCATCTAATGGTACACAGAACGATGCGTTGATACACCAAGTGAAAGTCCGCTAAGTCTACTAACGAATTGTCAGCACAAAGTTACGAAATTTTTACGAGAAAATTAAAGAGGAAAAAAAACAATAAATAAAAGTTTTAGTTTTAGGATATTTTTCAAATAATATTTCTGGCAAGCTTGATCCCCACACATCATCTCAGGCTTACACTTCGCTAAAGCCATGGCGTGCGATACGCCTCCACCGAATAATATGAAATATCCAAAACGATTAATCATCGCTGTGTCTTAATTTGAACACAATGAATCGAATCAATATAAGTAATGCTTTTAATTTATATGGCGGAGAATGGGAGAATGATGTATCGACTTGGAGATTGAAATCTCCGATTATTATAATATCTGTCGGCTCACGGAGGTGGCTAAACAGCCTCCTTTCCATCTTCTCACATCTTCGCTGTTCCTTATTCCACTTGATTCCATCAATGTAAAATACAATATTACTGGATCATTTTTTAGTTTCTACACTTTTGATCTTCCGTCGGTCGGACGGTATATAAAATACAATTTAAATTTATAGAAAACAAAATCGTGCATCTTTAATCACTGGAAGAATCCATTCTCAAAACGTGCAAATAAAATACCGTTGTGAATATCCTTGGGTATACTTAGCATTTTTTTAAGTCCCTTCGAGTAAAAAAAAAAATCAGCTAATAAAAAAAAAATAAAAAAACCAATCAAATCAAAAATATTAAAACTTGGTGCCCATGGGGGTCGGGTTTTATCCAAAAACTTTTTTTCGGTTTTGAACCCCCCAAATTCGAAGACTCATTCCCAAATTTCAACAAAAAAACCGCTGTTTTTAATTTTTAAAATAGAATTTCAAATAAAAATATAAAAAATATCATAGATCTAAAATTTCCCTTTTTGAAAAAAAAAAAAAAAACCGAAATTTTTTTAAAAAAATTTTTTTTTTTTTTTTTTTTTTTCCCATTTTTTAAAAAAACCCCCCCCCCCCCCCCCAAAAAATTTTGTTAAAATTTAAAAAAATTTTTCAAATTTTTTTTAAAAACCCCCCCCCCCCCAAAAAAACCCTTTTTTTAAAAAAATTTTTTTTTTTGGAAAAAAAAAACTTAAAAAAAAAAGGGAAAAAAATTTATTTTTTTTAAAGCCCCCAAAAAAATTTTAAATTTTTTTTTTTTTCCCTTTTTTTTTAAAAAATTTTTTTCCCCGGGGGTTTCCTTTTTCCCCCGGTTTTTTGGGGGGAAAAAAAACCCCCAAATTTTTTTTTTAAAAAAAAAAAAAAAAAATTTAAAAAAAAAAAACCATAAAAAAAAAAAAAAAAACCCCAAAAATTTTTCCTTTTTTTAAGGGGGGGAAAAAAAAAACCCCCCAAATTTTTTAAAAAAAGGGGGGAAAAAATTTTTTTTAAAAAAGGGGGGGGGGGGGGGGGAAAAAAAGGTTTTTTAAAAAATTTTTTCCCCCCCAAAAAAAATTTTTCTTTTCCCCTTTTTTCCTTCAAAAAAATTTTTTTTAAAAAAAAAAACCCCCCCTTTTTTAAAAAATTTTTGGAAATTTAAATTTTGAAAAAAAAATTTTTTTTAAAAAAAAAAAATTTTAAAAAACCCCCTAAAAAAAATTTTTGGTTAAAAAAAAAAAAATTTAAATTTTTTTTTTTTTAAAAACCTTTTTTAAAAAAATTTTTTTTTAAAAATTTTTTTGAATTTTTGGAACCCATTTTTGGGGGGTTTGGGGGGAAAATTTTTAATTTTTTTTTGGGGGGGGCCCCCCCGGGGGGGGAAAAAAAACCCCCGGGGGGCCCTTTTCAAATCCCAAGATTTAAAAAAAATTTTTTTTGGGGGAAATCCCCCCCCCGGGGGGCCCAAAAAAAAACCCAATTTAAAAAAAATTTTTAAAAATTTCTTTTTTTTTTTTTTTTTAAAAAAATTTTTTTTAAAAAAATTTTAAAAAAAAATTAAAAAAAAAAAAATTTTTTTAAAAAAATTTTTTTTTAAAAAAAACCCCCTTTTTTAAAAAAAAAAAACAAAAAAAACCCCAAAAAAATTTTTAAAAATTAAAGGAAAAAATTTTCAAAAAAAAATTTTTTTTTTTTTTTTTTAAAAATTTTTTTTAAAAAAGGGTTTTAAATTTT
This sequence comes from Micrasema minimum, assembly GCA_022494985.1. Lineage (NCBI taxonomy): Eukaryota > Metazoa > Arthropoda > Insecta > Trichoptera > Brachycentridae > Micrasema > Micrasema minimum. The sequence goes on along the minus strand of JAGVSP010002394.1, from coordinate 13,341 downwards.
TTTTTTTTTAAAAAAAGTTAAAAAAAAATTTTTTAAAAAAATTTTTAAATAAAAAAAAATTTTTAAAAAAAAAATTTTTTTTAAAATTTTAATTTTTTAAATTCGGGGGTTTTTTTTTTTTTTTTTTTTTTTTAAAAAAACCCAAATTCAAAAAAAGGGAAAAAAAAAAACCCCCTTAAGGTTGGGCCCCCCAAAAAACCCCCTTTTCGGGCCACCCCCCAAAAAAAAATTTTTTTCCCCCCTTTTTTAAAAAAATTTTTTAAAAAAACCCCCCCCCCTTTTTTTAAAAATTTTTTTCCCAAAAAAAATTTTTTTTAAAAAAAAAAGGGTTTAAAAAAACCCAAAAATTTAAAAAGGGGGGAAAAAAAAAACCCCCCGGGGGGGAAAAAAAAAAAAAAACCCCCAAAAAAAAATTTAAAACCCAAAAAATTTTTTTAAAAATTTTAAAAACCCCCTTTAAAAACGAAAAATTTTATAAAAAAAAATTTTTTTAAAAATTTTCCCCAAAAAAAAAAAAAAATTTTTCAAAAAAAATTTTTAATTTTAAAATTTTAAAAAAAAAAAAATTTTTTTGGGGAAAAAAAAAATTTTTTTTTTTTTTTAAAAAAAAAATTTTAAAATTTAAATTTAAAAAAAAATTTTTTAAAAAAGGGAAAAAAATTTTTAAAAAAAATTTTTTAAAAAAAAAAATTTTTTCCCTTTTGGAAATTTAATTTTTTTTATTTTAAAAAAACGAAAAAAAATTTAAAAATTTTTTTTTTTAAATTTTTTTTTTTTTTAAAAATTTTTAAAAAATTTTTAAAAAAAATTTTTTTTTTTTTTTTCCCCCTTTTTTTTTTTTAAAAAATTTTAAAAAAAAAATTTTTTTTTCCCGAAACATAAAAAATTTTTTTATTTTTTTTTTTTTTTGGGAAAAAAAAAAAAAATTTTTAAAAAAAAAAAAAAAAAATTTTTTAAGGTTTTAAAATTTTTTTTTAAAAAAAAAAAAAATTTTTTTTTTTTTTAAAAAAAACCCCAAAAAAAAAAAAAAAATTTTCTTTTTTTTTTAAAAAAAATTTTTTAAAAATTTTTTCCCTTTTTTAAAAATTTTTAACCAAAAAAAATTTTTAAAAAAAAAAAAAAATTTAGAACGGGGCCCCCTTTTTAAAATTTTAAAAAAAAAAAGGGGTTTTTAAAATTTTTTTGGGGGGGGGGGGTTTTTTAAAAAAAACCCCAAATTTCCCTTTTTCCCCAAAAAAACCTAAAAAACCCCCAAAAAAAAAAAAACCCCGGTATTTTTTAAATTTTTAAAAAATAAAAAAAAAAAATTTAAAAAAAAAAAATTAAAAAAAAATTTCCCCAAAAAAAAAAAAAAAAAAATTTTTAAAAAAAAGGGAAAAACAAAAAAAAGGGGGCCCCTTTTTTTTAAATTTTGGGGTTTTTTTTTTCCCGGAATAAAAGGGAAAAAAAAATTTTTTTTTTTTTTTAAAAAAAAAATTTTAATTTTTTTAAAATTTTTTTTTAAAAAAAAATTTTTTTTTTCCCTTTTTTTAAAAATTTTTTAAAAATTTTTTTTTTTAAAAAAAATTTTTTTTAAAAATTTTTTTTTTTTCCCCCAACCCCGGGGGGGCCCCCCCAAAAAAAAAATTTTAAAAAAAAAAACCCTTTTTTTTTAAAATAAAAAAAAATTTTTGGGAAAAAAAAAAAAATATTTTTAACCTTTTTTCCAAAAAAAATTTTGGGGTTTAACCTTTTTTTAAAAAATTTTAAAAAAACCCCAAAATTCCCCCCCAATTTTTTAAAAAAAAAGAAAAAAGGGGGGTTTTTCCCCAAAAAAAAAATTTCCGGGTTTTTTTTGGGGAAAAAAAAAATAAAAAAGCCCAAAAAAAAAAAAAAACTTTTAAAAAAAAATTTTTTAAAACCTTTTAAAAAAAAAAAAACCCGGGGGGGCCCCCCGGGCCCCCCCCCCAAAAAGGCCCCCCCAAAAAAAAATTTTTTTGGGGAAAAATTTTTAAAAAAGGGGGGGGGCCCCTTTTTTTTAAACCCCCCCCCGGGGGGGGGAAAATTTTTGGGTAATAAAACCCCCTTTTTTTTAAAAAAAAAAAAAAAAAGGGAAAAAAAAAAAAAAAAAACCCAAAAAATTTTTTTAAAAAAAATATTTAAAAAAAAATTTTTTTTAAAAAAAACCCCTTTTTTAAAAAAAATTTTTTTTAAAAAAAAAAATTGTTAAGGGGGAAAAAAAATTTTTTTTAAAAATTTTTTTTTTTTTAAAAAAAAACCAACCCCCAAAAAACCCCAAAGGGGTTTTTTTAAAAGGGGGGGAAAAAAAAAAAAAAAAATTTGGGGGAAAAAAATTTTTTAAAAAATTAAATTTTAAAAAAAAAATTTTTTTTTTCCCCAAAAAAAAAAAAATTTTTTTTGGGGCCCCCAAAATTTGTTTTTAAAAAAAAAAAAAAAAAAGGGGGGGAAGGGGTTTTTTTTTACAAAAAATTTTTTTTAAAAAAAAAGGTTTTAAAAAAAAAACCCCCAAACCTTTTTAAGGGGAAAATTTAACCCCCAAATTAAAAAAATTTTCCCTAAAATTTTTTAAAATAAAAAAAATTTTTCCAAAAAAAATTTTTTTTTAAAAAAAAAAACCCCCCCAAAAAAAATTTTTTTTTTTAAAAAAAAAATTAAAAAAACCCCCAAAAAATTTTTCAAAAAAAAAAAAAATTTCCCCCAATTTAAAAAAAATTTTTTTTTGGGGGGAAAATTAAAAATTTTTTTTTTTTTTTTTTTAAAAAAATTTTTTAAAAAAAAATTTTTTTAAAAAAAAAAAAAAAAATTTTGTTTAAAAAGGGAAAATTTAAATTAAAAAAACCCCCTTTTTTTTTTTTTTGGGGGGTTTTTTTTGGGGGGGGAAAAAGGGGGGTTTGGGTTTTTTTTTTTTCCCCCCCCCGGGAATAACCTTTTTAAAAAATTTTTTTAAAAACCCGGGAAAATTTTTTTTTTTCCCCCCTTTTTTTTAAAAAAAAAAAAAAAAAATTTTAAAAACCCAAAATTTTTTTTTAAAAGGGGAAAATTTAAAAAAAATTTTAAACCCCTTTTTTTTTTAAAAAAATTTAAAAAAATTAATTTAAAACCCCGGGGGGTTTGGTTTCAACCAAAAATTTTTTTTCCCCCTTTTCCCCGTCCCCCCCAAAAAAAAAAAAATTTAAAAAAATTTTTTTTAAAAAAAAAAAAAGATTTTTTTTTTTTTTTAAAAAAAAAAAAAAAATAAAAAATTTTATTTTTTTAAAAAAAAAAAAAAAACCCCCAAAATTTTTTTTAAATTGGACAAAGGGTTTTTTTTTTTTAAAAGGGGTTTTGGGGAAAAAATTTAAAAAACCCCCCAAAAAAAAAAAAAGGGGGAAAAAAAAATTTTAAATTTTTTTTAAAAAAAAAAAATTTGAAAAATTTGGGAAAAAAAAATTTTTTTTAAAAATTTTTTTTTTTTTTTTTTTTTAAAAAAAAAAAAATTTTAACCAAAAAAAAGGTTAGGGGAATTTTTAAAAAAAATTTTTTTTTAAAAAAATTTTTTTTTTTTAAAAGGGTTAAAAAAAAATTTTTTTGGTTTTTTTTTAAATTTTTTTTAAAAAAAAAAGGTAAGAAAAAAAAAGGGGGAAAAAAAAATTTTTTAAAAAAGGAATTTTTTTTTGGTTTTTTTTTGGGGGAAAAAAATTTTTGAAAAAAAAATTTTTGTTTTTTTTAAAAAAAAATTTTTTGGAAAAGGGGTTTTTTTTTAAAAAAATTTTTGGGCAAAAAAAAAAAAAATTTTTTTGGAAAAAAAGAAAAAAAATTAAATTTTTGTTTTTTTTTTAAAAAAAAAATTTGAAAAAAAATTTTTTTAAAAAAAAAAAAATTTTTAGGTTTTAAAAAATTTTTTTTTTAAAAAAAGGGGGTTTAAAAAAAAAAAATTTTAAAAAAACAAAAAAATTTTTGGGTTTTTTTTTTTTAAAAAAAAATTTTTTTTAATTTAAGGAAAAAATTTTTTTTAAATTTTTAAAAATTTTTTTTTTTTTTTTAAAGGGGGGTTTTGGTTTAAAAAAGGTTTTTTTTTTTTTAAAAAAAAAAAAAACCCTTTAAAAAAAAAAAATTTTGGTTTTTTTTTTTTGGGGGGAATTTAATTAATTTTTTAAAAAAGGGGGTTGGGTTTATTAAAAAAAAATTTTAAAAATTTTTTTAAAAAAAAAAAAAAAACCCTTTTTTTTTAAAAAATTACAAAAATTGTTTTTTTTAAAAATTTTTTTTAAAAAAAAATTTTTTTAAAAAAGGGGTTTTTTTTTTTTTTTTTTAAAAAGGAAAAAAAATTTTTTTTTTTTTTAAAAAAATTTTTTTTTTTAAAAAATTTTAATTTTTAAATTTTTTTAAAAAATTTTTTTTTAAAAAAAAAATTTTTTAAAAAAAAAAAAAAAAAATTTTGGGGGTTTTTTTAAAAAAAAAAATTTTTTAAAAAATTTTTTTAAAAAAAAATTTTTTAAAAAAAATTTTTTAAAAAATTTAAAAAAAAAAGGGGGAAAAAATTTTTTTTTTTTTTTTTTTTTTGGAAAAAAATTTTTTAAAAAATTTTAAATTTAAAAAAATTTTGGGGTTTTTTTAAAAAAGGGTTTTTTAAAATTTTTTTTTTTTTTTTTTTGGGGTTTTGGGAAGGGGAAAAAAGGGGAAAATTTTTTTGAAAAAAAAAAATTTTTTTAAAAAAAAATTTTTTAAAAAATTAAAAAAAAATTTTTTTAATTTTTTAAAAATTTTTTTTTAAAAAGGAAAAAAAGGGGGGGAAATTAAAAAAATTTAAAAAAAAGGAAATTTTAAAAAAAAAAAAAGGGGTTTAAAAAAAAATTAAAGTAAAAAAAAAATTTTTTTAAAAAAGGGGGAAAAAAAAAAAAGGGGGGTTTTATTTTAAAGGGAAAAAAAAATTTTTAAAAAAAATTTTTGGGGGAAAAAATTTTTTGGGTTTTTTTTTTTTTTAAAAAATTTTTTTTTTAAAAAATTTTTTTTAAAAAAAATTTTTTTAAAATTTTTTTTAAAAAATTTGAAAAAATTAAAAAAGGAAAATTTTAAATTTAAAAAAAAAAAAAAAAAAAAAAATTTTTTGGGGAAAAATTTTTTAAAAAATTTTAATTTTTAAAAAATTTTTTAAAAAAAGGGGGTTTTTTTAAAAAAATTTGGGGGTTTTAAAAAAATTTTTTAAAAAAAAAAAAAAAAAAAATTTTTTTTTTAAAAAGGGGGAAAAATTAAAAAAACCCTTTAAACCAAGAAAAAAAAAAGGTTTTTGGGAAAAAAAATTTTTTTAAAAAAAAAAAAATTTAAAAATTTTTTTTAAAATTTTTTTTTTTAAAAAAAAAAAAAATTTTTAAATTTTAAAAAAAATTTTAAAAATTTTTTTTTAAATTTTAAAAATTTTAATTTTTAAAAAAGGGAAAAATAAAAAAAAAATTTTTTAAAAAAACCTTTAAAACCCCCAAAAAGGGTTTTAAAAATTTTTTAAAAAACCCCCAAAAAACCCCCCAAAAAAACCCCCAAAAAATTTTGGAAAAAAAATTTTTTTAAAAAAAAATTTCAATTTTTTAAAAAAGGGGAAAAAAAAAAAAAATTTTTTAAAAAAATTTTTGGGCTTTTTTTTTTTTTTGGAAATTCAAATTTTTTTCCTTTTATTTCCCCCTTTTTTAAAAAAAGGGGTTTTGGGGCCCCCAAAAACCCCCCCCAAAAAAAAAAAAATTTTTTAAAAAAAAAAAAATTTCCTTTTTTCCTTTTTTTTTTTTTTTTTTCCCGGGGCCCCCCTTTTTTTTTCCGGGGGGGGCCCCCCAAAAATTTTTTTCCCAAAAATTTTTTTTTTCCCCCCCCCCCAAAAGGTTAAAAAGGGGGGAAATTTTAAAATTTTTTTTTTAAAAAAAGGGGGTTTTTTTAAATTTGGGTTTAAAAAATTTTTTTTTCCCCTTTTTCTTTTAAAAAAAAAAAAAAAAAAAAAAAAACCCCCTTTTTTGTTTTTTAAAACTTTTTTTGGGGTTTTTTTAAAAACCCTTTTTTTTTTAAAAAAATTTTTTCCCCCCAAAAAAAGGGGGGTTTTTAAAAAATTAAAACCTTTAATTTTTCCCCTTTTTGTTTTTTTTTTTTTTTTTTTTTTTTTTAAAAAAAAAAATTTTTTTTTTAAAAAAAAAAAAAAACCCCCGGGTTTGGAATAAACCCCCCTTTTTTTGGGGGGGGTTTTTTTTTTTAAAACCCCCCCCCCTTTTTTTTAAAAAAAAATTTTTTCCCCCTTTTTTAAAGAAAAAAATTTTAAAAAATTTTTTTGGGTTTTTTTTTTTAAATTTTTTTAAAATTTTTTTAAAAAATTTTAAACCCCCCCAAAAGGCCCCCCCCCTTTTTTTGGGGTTCCGGGGGGGGGTTTTTTGGGGGGAAAAAAAAAAATTTTTAAAAAAAAAATTTTTTTTTAAAAAATTTCCAAAAAAAAAAAAAAAAACCCCCCCAAAAAAAAATTTTTTTTAAAATTTTAATTTTTCCCCCTTTTTTTATAATTTTTCCCCCCCTTTTTTGGGGGAAAAAATTTTTTTTTAAAAAAATTTTTTTTTAAAATTTTTTTTTTAAAATTTTAAAAAATTATTTTTCCCCTTTTTTTTCCAAAACAAAAAAAAATTTTTTTTTGGGAAAAAAACCCCCCCCAAAAAAAATTTTTAAAAAACCCCCTTTTTTTTTTTTAAAATTTTTTTTTTTTTTATAAAAAAAATTTTTTCGAAAAAATTTTTTGGTTTTTTTTTTTTAAAAAGGTTTTAATTTTAAGAAGGGGGGTTTTTTTAAGGGGTTTTCCCCTTTTTTTAAAAAAAGGGGAAAATTTTTTTTTTTTGGGGGAAATGGGGGGAAAAACTTTTTTCCCCGGGGGTTTTTTTTTTAAAGGTTTTTTGTTTTTTTTTTGTTTTTTTCCCCCCCTTCCCCCCCCCCCTTTTTAAAAAAGGGTTTTTTTTTTTTGGGGGGGCCCCTTTTTTTGGGGGGTTTTAAAAAAAAACCAATTTTTTTTCCCTTCCCCCAAAATTTGGGGAAAAAAAAAATTTTAAAAAAAATTTTTTTTTTTTTTGGGGGGTTTTTTTTTTAAAAATTTTTGGCCCTTTTTTTTTTAAAAGGGTTTTCTTTTTTGGGGGGAAAAAGGCCCCCCTTTTTTAAAAAAATTTTTAAAACCCAAAATTTTTTTTTTTTTTAAAAAAAAAATTTTTTTTATTTTTAATTTTTTTAAAAAAAAAAGTTTTTTTTTTTTGGAAAAAAAAAAAACCCCCTTTTTTTTTAAAAAAATTTTTTAAAAAAAAAAAAATCCCCCTTTTTAAAAAAAAAACCCCAAAATTTTTTTTGGGGAAAAAAAAATTTTTTTCCCAAAGGAAATTTTGGGGGGGCCCCAAATTTTAAAAAAAAGGGGGTTTCCCGGAAAATGGTTTTTTTGGCCCCCCTTTTTTTTTTTTTCCTTTTTAAAAAAAAAGGATTTAAATTTTTTCCCAAAAAAAAATTTTTTTTTTTAAAAAAACCCCCCCCCAAAAAAAAAGCCCTTTTTTTTTTTTGGGCCCTTTTCCCAAAAGGGGGGAAAAAAAAGGGGAAAAAAGGGTTTTTCGGGTTTTTTTTTTAAGGGGGTTTTTAAAAAAATTAAAAAAAATTTTTCCCCCTTTTTTTTTCCCCAAAAAAAAAAAAAAAGGGGGGGAAAAAATTTAAATTTTAATTTTTAAAAAAAAAAAAAAAACCCCCGGTTCAAACCAAAATTTTGGTAAACCATTTTTTTCCCAAAAAATTTTTTTTTTAAAAAAAAACCCAAAAAAAAAAAATTTTTTAAAAATTTTAAAAAAAAAAAAACCCCCCTTTTTTTTTTTAAAAAAAAAATTTTTTTAAAAATTTTTTTTTTTTTTAAAAAAAAAAAATTTTAAATTTAATTTTATTTTTTAAAAAAATTTTTTTTGAATTTTTTTTTTTTTGGAAAAAAAAAAAAAAGGGGGGTTTTAAAAAAAAAAAAAATTTTTCCCCCCCTTTTTTTTTAAAAAAAAATTTTGGGTTAAAAATTTTTTTAAAAGGGTTTCCCAAATTTTAAAAAAAATTTTTTTTTCCCCCTTTTTTTTTTAAAAATTTTCCCCCAAAAAATTCCAAAAAATTTTGGGGGGAAAAACCCAAGGGGGAAAAAAAATTTTTTTCCCTTTTTTAAAAATTTTGGAATTTTTCCCTTTCCTTTTTTTTTTTTTAAAGGGGGCCCCCCCCTTTTTTTTTGGGGTTTGAAAATTTTAATTTTGGGAAAAAAAACCCAAAAAAAAAGGGGAAATTTCCAAAAAAAATTTTTTAAAAAAAAACCCCCCCCCCTTTTTAAAACGAAAAAATTTTTTTTAAACATTTTTCCCGGGTAAAAAAAATTTTTTTTTAATTTGGAAAAAAAATTTTTTTTTTTAAAAAAAAAAAAAAAAAAAAGGGGTTTTTTTTTGGGGGGGTTTAAAAAACCAAAAAAATTTAAAAAAAAAATTTTTTTTTGGGGGGGGAAAAAATTTTAAAAAAAAAAAAAAAATTTTTAAAATTTTTTTTTTTTTTTTAAAAAAAAAAAAACCAAAAAAAAAATTAAAAATTTTAAAAAAAACCCCGGGAAAAAAAATTTTTTTTTTTTTTTTTTTTGGGGGGGGAAAAAAAAAAAATTTTTTTCCCCCCCCTTTTTTTAAAAAAATTTTTTTTAAAAAAAAATTTTTTTTTTAAAAAAAAAATTTTTTTTAAAAAAAAAAAGGGGAAAAAAAAAAATTAAAAAAAAATTTTTTAAAAATTTTTTAAAAAAGGAAAAATTTTTTTTTTTTTTTAAAAATTTTAAAAAGGAAAAAAAAAAATTTTTAAATTAAAAAAAAAAATTTAAAAATGAAAAAAAAAAAAATTTTAAAAAAAAAATTTTCAAAAAAATTTAAAAAAAATTTGGATTTTTTTAAAAACCCCAATTTTTTGTGAAAAAAAAATTTTAAAATTTTTAAAAAAAAAAAAAATTTTTAAATTTTTTTTTTTTTAAAAAAATCCCCCCAAAAAAAAAAAATTTTTTTTTTAAAAAAATTTTAAAAAAAAAAAATTTTTGGGGGGGGTTTTCCCCTTTTTTTTTTTTTAAAATTTGGAAAAATTTTTTTGGGGGGAAAAAAAATTTTTTTTTTAAAAAAAAAGGGAAATTAAAAAAAGGGTTTTAAATTTAAAAAAAAAAATTTCCCAAAACCCCCAAAAACCCCCCCCTTTAAACCAAAAAAAAAAAAAATTTTTTTTTTTTAAAAAAAAAAAATTTAAAATTTTTTAAAAAGTTTAAATTTAAAAAAAAAAAAGGGGGGTTTTTTTAAAAAATTTTTAAAAAAAAAAAAATTTTTTAAAAATTTTTTTGGGGGGGGTTTTGGGGGGTTTTTTTTAAAATTTTTTCCCAAAAATTTTTTTTGGGCCCCCTTTTTAAAGGGGCCCAAATTTTAATTAAAATTTTAAAAAAATTTTAAAAAAAAAAAAATTTTAGGAATTTTTAAAAAAAAAAATAAAAAAAAAGGTTTTTAAAAATTTTAAAAATTTTTAAAAAAAAAAAAAAAAAAATTTTTTAAAATTTCCAAAAAAAATTTAAAAAAAAAAGGGGGAAAAATTGGGTTTTTTAAAATTTTGGGGGGAAAAAGGGAACCCCAAAAATTCCCCCCTTTTAAAAAAAGTTTTTTTTTTGGGGGGGGAAAAAAAAAGGGGGGGCCCCCCCCCCCTTTTTTTTCCCCCTTTTTTTTAAAAAAAATTTTTAAAAATTTTTTTAAAAAAAAAAAAATTTTTAAAAAAATTTTTTTCCTTTTTAAAAAATTTAAAAATTTTTAAAGGGGCCCCCCCCCTTGTTTAAAAAAAAATTTGGGTTCTTTTAAAATTTTTAAAAAAACCTTTCCCCCGGGGAAAAAAACCCAAATTTTTTGGGGGGTTTTTAAAAAAAAAAAATTTTTTAAAAAAACTTTTTTTTTGGGGTTTAAGGGGGGGAAATTAAAAAAATTTCCCCCAAAAAAAAAAAGGGGGTTTTTTTGGGGAAAAAAAAAAACCCCCCCCCCCTTTTTTTTTTAAAAAAAAAAACCCCAAAAACCCCTTAAAAAAAAAAAAATTTTTTTAAAATTTTTGGGTTAAAAAAAAATTTTTTTTTTTCCCCAAAAAAACCCCCCCAAAAAAAACCCCAAAAAGGGGGTTTTTTAAAAATTTTTTTTTAAAAACCCAAACCCGGGGCCCCCCCCGGGGGGCCCCCCCCGGCCCCCTTTTTTGGAAAAAAAAAAGGGGGGGAAAAAAAAAACCCCCCCAAAAAAAACCCCCCCCCCAAAACCCCCCCCAAAAAAAGGGGGGGGAAAAGGGGGGAAAAAAAAAGGGGGTTTAAATTTTTTTCAAAAAAAAAATTTTTTAAAAATTTTAAAAAGGGGAAAAAAAAAACCCCGGGCCCCAAAAATTTGCAGTGCCTAAAGCTCCTGTAGTGGCGGTAACAATGTAATATTTTCCAGAGGTTCGCGTCCCCGGCGTCCTGTATGTCCACTGCTAATAATTCAGCTGCAGTTTACGTCGGAACAATTGGACGTGAACCTGTCATGAAAAGAAGCACGAAAACTGTTGGCCGAGTGTTTATAAGAGGCAGTTTGTAGAATCTATATGAACTATGAAGTTTTATTACTGGATATATTGCCAAATATGAAGCATCAAGGTCAAGGAGCTTACTACAATGAAAGCCCCACCCTTTCCCTAGACTGCTTTAAAGACTATTGAGTCTGTTTTCAGTCCAGCTAACTCTACCGATTTTTTCAACAAGCTAAACCGCGATTTTAAGATTGTTAGTGTGATAAAAATACGGATGAATTTACGATTATGTACGCGAACAAATGCTTTCATTGTACCTCTACCACCGTCTCGGCTTATGTATTATAATTGTCATCGTTTCCATCACCCAAACCAACCAGAGTCGGCCCAAATTAACAGTAGTAGGGATGTTAGTTTCTACCCCGATCATTATTTATTAGTAATTACAACCACCCGTGTGGAGACCGGTACCCCGCCTCGCCAGGCCCCTCACCCTACACATCCACCCATGCATCCGCGGTCAGGGTCTCAATGGAGGGGGGATTAGAGAAAAGAGGGAGCTTACTAAATATATAACACTATAGGAAACGTGGTTTCTTGTAGGAGAAAGTTGAAAAAACGGGGGTAGAAAGATAAGGGAAGGAAAAACCGCCACTGTGGTACATAATTTGACTTGATTGCATCATTAAAAGACAAAATAAATCTGAGAGGCATTATTTCCTATTACCGTTAATAATAGCTAAGTCCCTACCGCCATGCGTCATTATGATATATGTAGATTGTAGATATATTAATTTCAATGAATTACTTTAAATTAAATTATAAATTTGGAGGTATGTAGATAATTTTTTTAATTGCTCAGCTGATTTCACTAATTATTTTATTTTATTTTATTTTATTTTATTCGGGATACAAACAGATGTACAGGTAAAACATAATATAATTAAAACAAATAGTTAACAATAACATGCCTGCCATCCAATTATATGTATCCGCAGGTAGCTTTAAACAGTTAAAAGAATCTACTTATAAGGTAAATAAATATTTGTCATCTTAAGTCTGTAAGTTTTTAAGTTGCTTTGGTAAATAAATATTTGTCATCTTAAGTCTGTAAGTTTTTAAGTTCCTTTATATATTTGTTATATGGGGTATTAAACATATCATATCATTATAGTCTATTACCAGTCTGATGGTGTCAGTAATGACGAAACTAGGTCACTGAGGATAAAAATCCAAAATTATAAAAGTGAGCGGACCTAAAAACGTATTTTTATTTATTACAGTCAACAAAAAGAAATTATTACTCACACGAATATTGAAAACTTTGCCTCCATCACGTATCCCTTGATGGAGGTGGGTAATTTAAAAAAAATAACATGTGTGCAGTTCACACCAGGTAGAAGTGAAACCTTAATAAAACTAAGCTGAGAGAGAGTGAGATAAATGCAGTATCAGGAGTGGGATGATTATAGGATTTATTTATTATAAATATTGGTAACCAGTTGATAATTTTTTTTCATTTTATTATTCATGATCCATGTCTTCAATTTCTACAAGTGATACGAGCGGCTTATGATAACTAAAGTATGAGACAAAAGTTTTTGTTTCGATTTTATCAATATATCTGTGAAATACCGCGTCAAGGCGCCTTCTCCTCGGTTTTGCTACAAATTTTGGGAGTCGAATCTACCTCTTCAGATACATGAAAAACAAATTCTGTTTTATAGCCTATGACACATTATGAAAGTATAAGGCGTGCCGGCGATCAACTGGTAGATGTATCTCATGAGGTAGATAGAACTACTGCCAGCCGGCGGAAACTGTGTTCTATCTCATTCTCTCGCAGGCTAAATCCCATAGATCTATATGTTTGTCTCTTTTTAGTGTCGCTTTTTCGTTTCATAGAGTTTCAAATCACTCCCAACGATTCTAAAGAAGTTTTCACTTCAAAAATTTAACCGAGAAATTATTTTTTGACACTAGAAAGGGATAGCTACAAACATGGCCCATATCATGATTTAGGTAAAGAACGCCTTTACCACCAGATAAAGTTTTTTTTTAGCTGGCAAAGTTGTCTACCAAACGCAAAGTTCTAAGGTTTTACAGTATCTTTTGATTTTATTGAAATCAAAAGTAGCATTGCATAGAATGAAGAAGTAACGATATTGGAAAACTTCTTTATAAATTCATATTTCTTTTCTCCAATCTATTTCCCAACAAATATTAAAAATTCCTTCGGAATGCAAATGGAAGGACCCACTTGACTGAACTTTGCTTATTGATTTTATTATTAATATTTTCAGATACGATATTATTTGAATATCTTTGACTTTTTCAAAAATGGCGTCTCCCGTTTCTCTTTCATCGACTACTAAACTTTTACTTTAGTTTTTTTAGTGAATATTGTCCGCCTCGTAGCATAGTGGTAGCGCATTTGGCTACCGTGCCTGAGGTCACGGGTTCGATTCCCGCAGGGGGTCAACATGAAATATTTATTTCCATGAGTTTTTCATGTTAATATTTCATGTGTGATACCTTGGACTGGTACTGAAGCGTAAGACTGATCATCTTGCCTTCATGTAATAAAATGATCAAGATACACTGCACTTGGTGTACCAATGCAGTGCCCTATGCACCATTGGGTGCGGATAAGGGAAAGTAGTAGTAAGTAGTAGTTTTTTAGTGAATAAGTTTTCTATAATCTTGCAAAACTAATATTTACATACTTTAACCCTCGCCTTGCGGTGATGTATCCCGCGTTGCAGAATCTCACTAAATAATTCATATCTCGGTAAATAATCAAAATAT